>WNWK01015565.1:15000-47486 GCA_009830355.1 Cherax destructor
CATCACTGTCTTGCCAGAGGGGTGCTTTACACTACAGTTATAAAACTGCAACATTAACACCCCTCCTTCAGAGTGCCGGCACTGTACTTCCCATCTCCAGAACTCAAGTCCGGCCTGCCGGTTTCCCTGAATCCCTTCATAAATGTTACTTTGCTCACACTCCAACAGCACGTCAAGTATTAAAAACCATGTGCCTCCATTCACTCCTATCAAATACGCTCACACATGCTTGCTGGAAGTCCAAGCCCTCGCACACAAAACTTCCTTTACCCCTCCTCCAACCTTTCCTAGGCCGACCCCTTCCCCTTCCCTCCACTACAGATTTATACACTCTCGAAGTCACTCTGTCTCGTTCCATTCTCTCTACATGTCCAAACCACCTCAACAACCCTCCTCAGCTCTCTGGACAATTGTTTTGGTAATCCCGCACCTCCTCCTAATTTCCAAACTCCGAATTCTCTGCATTATATTCACACCACACATTGACCTCAGACACGACATCTCCACTGCCTCCAGCCTTCTCCTCGTTGCAACATTCATCACCCATGCTTCACACCCATATAAGAGCGTTGGTATAACTATACTCTCATACATTCCCTCTTTACTTCCATGGACAAAGTTCTTTGTCTCCACAGACTCCGAAGTGCTCCACTCACCCTTTTCCCTCATCAATTCTATGATTCACCTCATCCTTCATAGACCCATCTGCTGACATGTCCACTCCCAAATATCTGAATACATTCACCTCCTCCATACTCTCTCCCTCCAATCTGATATCCAATCTTTCGTCACCTATTCTTTTGTTATCCTCATCACCTTACTCTTTCCTATATTCACTTTCAATTTTCTTCTTTTACACACCCTACCAAATTCATCCACCAACCTCTGCAACTTCTCTTCAGAATCTCCCAAAAGCACAGTGTCATCAGCAAAAAGCAACTGTGACAACTCCCACTTTGTATTTGCTTCTTTATCTTTTAGTCCCACACCTCTTGCCAAGACCCTCGCATTCACTTCTCTTACAACCCCATCTATAAATATATTGAACAACCACGGTGACATCACACATCCTTGTCTAAGGCCCACTTTTACTGGAAATAGTCCCCTTCCCTCCTACACACTCTAACCTGAGCCTCACTATCCTCATAAAAACTCTTCACTGCTTTCAGTAACCTTCCTCCTATTCCATACACCTGCAACATCTGCCACATTGCCCCCCTATCTACCCTATCATACGCCTTTTCCAAATCCATAAATGCCACAAAAACCTCTTTACCCTTATCCAAATACTGTTCACCTATATGTTTCACTGTAAACACTTGGTTTACACACCCCTACCTTTCCTAAAGCCCCTTGTTCATCTGCTATCCTGCTATCTGTCTTACTCCTAATTCTTTCAATAATAACTCTACCATACACTTTACCAGGTACACTCAACAGACTTATTCCCCTATAATTTTTGCACTCTCTTTTGTCCCCTTTGCCTTTATACAAAGGAACAATACACGCTCTCTGCCAATCCCTAGGTACCTTACCCTCTCCCATACATTTATTAAATAATAGCACCAACCACTCCAAAACTATATCCCCACCTGCTTTTAACATTTCTATCTTTATCCCATCAATCCCAGCTGCCTTACCCCCTTTCATTCTACCCACTGCCTCACGAACTTCCCCTACACCCACAACTGGCTCTTCCACACTCCTACAAGATGTTATTCCTCCTTGCCCTACACACGAAATCACAGCTTCCTGTCTTCATCAACATTTAACAACTCCTCAAAATATTCTCTCCATCTTCCCGATACCTCTAACTCTCCATTTAATAACTCTCCTCTCCTATTTTTAACTGTCAAATCCATTTGTTCTCTAGGCTTCTACTTTGTAAAAACCTCTCATATGCTAACTTTTTCTCCCTTACTACTCTCTTTACATCATCATTCCACCAATCGCTCCTCTTCTCTCCCGCACCCACTCGCCTGTAACCACAAACTTCTGCTGAACACTCTAACACTACATTTTTAAATCTACCCTATACATCTTCGACCCCATTGCCTACACTCTCACTAGCCCATCTATCCTCCAATAGTTGTTTATATCTTACCCTAACTGCCTCCTCTTTTAGTTTATAAACCTTCACCTCTCTCTTACTTACTGATTCTATTTTCCTTGTATCCCATCTACCTTTTACTCCCACTGTAGCTATAACTAAAAAGTGATCTGATATATCTGTGGCCCCTCTATAAACATGTACATCCTGAAGTCTACTCAACAGTCTTTTATCTACCAATACATAGTCCAACAAACTACTGTCATTACGCCCTACATCATATCTTGTATACTTATTTATCCTCTTTTTCTTAAAATATGTATTACCTATAACTAAACCCCTTTCTATACAAAGTTCAATCAAAGGGCTCCCATTATCATTTACACCTGGCACCCCAAACTTACCTACTACACCCTCTCTACATGTTTCTCCCACTTTAGCATTTAGGTCCCCTACTACAATTACTCTCTCATTTGGTTCAAAAGTTCCTATACATTCGCTTAACATCTCCCAAAATCTCTCTCTTTCCTCTACACTCCTCTCTTCTCCAGGTGCATACACGCTTATTATGACCCACTTTTCGCATCCGACCCTTATTTTAATCCACATAATTCTTGAATTTACACATTCATATTCCCTCTTTTCCTTCCATAACTGATCCTTCAACATTATTGCTACCCCTTCCTTAGCTCTAACTCTCTCAGATACTCCTGACTTAATCCCATTTATTTCTCCCCACTGAAACTCGCCTACCCCCTTCAGCTTTGTTTCGCTTAGGGCCAGGACATCCAACTTCTTTTCATTCATAACATCGGCAATCATCTCTTTCTTATCATCCGCACTACATCCACGCACATTCAAACAACCCAGTTTTATAAAGTTTTTCTTCTTCTCTTTTTTAGTAAATTTGTACAGGAGAAGGGGTTACTAGCCCATTGCTCCCGGCATTTTAGTCGCCTCATACGACACGCATTGCTTACGGAGGAAAGATTCTTTTCCACTTCCCCATGGACAATAGAGAAAATAAAAAGAACAAGAGCTATTAAGAAAAAGAAGAAAAACCTAGATGTGTGTATGTATATATATGCATGTGCATGCCAGTGTAGTGTGACCTAAAGTGTAAGTAGAAGTAGCTAGATATACCTGTTATCCAGCATGTTTATGAGACAGAAAAAAGACACCAGCAATCCTACCATCATGTAAAACAGTTTCAGGTTTCTGTTTCACAGTCACCTGGCAGGACGGTAGTACCTCCCTGGGTGGTTGCTGTCTACCAACCTACTACCTCTGTCTATACCTCTGTCTATACCTCTGTCTCTGTCTATACCTCTGTCTGTCTATATCTCTGCCTCTGTCTATATCTCTGCCTCTGTCTATATCTCTGCCTCTGTCTATATCTCTGCCTCTGTCTATATCTCTGCCTCTGTCTATATCTCTGCCTCTGTCTATATCTCTGCCTCTGTCTATATCTCTGCCTCTGTCTATATCTCTGCCTCTGTCTATCTCTGTCTCTCACAGGTGCACATAAATACAGTTATTATACATAGTGTAAATTACCTAGGATAACCCAAAAATTCCAGTCAAATTTCTATACAGTGCTTGTAGATACAGTAGACCGTCATTTAACACGATAGTTACGTTCCTGAAAACATCGTGTTAGGTAAAATTGTGTTAGATGGACTGAAGAACTTATAGGGAAAATAGGGTTATGTTCCTGGGAGCCCCCAAAAAGCCAAACAACTTTTTTTTAGTCCAACAGATCTTACAAAAATAAAAGTGAATATGTAATTGTAGTTCATTATCGTGATGTATTATGTTGTTTTTACTGCTTAAGACTACAACTGTAACAGAAATATTAGTATTTCTTACCTTAAATTGTGGGTGCTGGTGTTTGTGGATGATTGTGAAGAGAGTGGAGAGTTATGCTGTGGCCCTACTGGGCTGAGGTGGATGGTAGAGGTTCTGGAACTGAAGTCGATGGTTGTACTGAGTGTATAACTAAGTCATTCAGTAAGTCAGTCAAGTCATTCAGTAAGTCAGTCAATTCATTCAGTAAGTCATTCAAGTCATTCAGTAAGTCAGTCAATCAAGTGATTCGGTCAGTCAAGTTATTCAGTCAAGTCAGTAAGTCATTCAGTCAAGTCAGTAAGTCATTCAGTCAAGTCAGTAAGTCATTCAGTCAAGTCAGTAAGTCATTCAGTCAAGTCAGTAAGTCATTCAGTCAAGTCAGTAAGTCATTCAGTCAAGTCAGTAAGTCATTCAGTCAAGTCAGTAAGTCATTCAGTCAGTCATTCAGTAAGTCAGTCATTCAGTCAGTCAGTCATTCAGTAAGTCAGTCATTCAGTAAGTCAGTCATTCAGTAAGTCAGTCATTCAGTAAGTCAGTCATTCAGTAAGTCAGTCATTCAGTAAGTCAGTCATTCAGTAAGTCAGTCATTCAGTAAGTCAGTCATTCAGTAAGTCAGTCATTCAGTAAGTCAGTCATTCAGTAAGTCAGTCATTCAGTAAGTCAGTCATTCAGTAAGTCAGTCAGTCAGTCACACAAACTTATGTTTACCAATTTTTGTGTGTACAAAGCAACACTTCATTAAGGCCACAGGTTATGTCTTGTCTAGTATCTTTGTTTTCTTCGTTAATTCTAAGACTTAAATGCTTATACCTTTTCTTGCCACTTTGAGCAACACTGGTATGCCTACTGGGTGTCATGATTGCTTGGCAGATACAAGATACTATAGTAATTTAAACATCAAAACACAATGAATTACGAGTGCTGGGATGGTGGGGTGGTGGCATGTGCAGGCTGGGAGGGTGGTGTGGGTGGGTGAGGGTTGGGGGGTGGCGGTAGGTCTCCCCAATTGACTCATTGAGAGAAACCCACGAACCGTGTAAAGTTAATTTTACGTAGTGTTACATAAAAATGTGCCGCAATTCTTCAATCATGCTATACCCAAATCGTGCCAAATAAACTTGTGTTAAATGACGGTCTACTGTATAAGGCATAATAAGCATGACTGGCAAGTAATACGCTTTTCACTTGCCATATTAGAAAGACAAGGGGAGCCGTATAGCGTATTTTTGTAATATCATCATATTGTAATATCATCATATTGTAATTTGAACAATGCAATATCATCATATTGTAATTTGTACAATTTAGTATTTAAATAAAACAAACTCAATCAATTTCTCTAATATTATGTTCATAGTCTATAAGCCATAAGATTAAGCTGCCCTTAATGCCATGGCATGTCAGTGGCTCTCCTTGCACTTCAGTTTATGATTGTAATTACAAAACCTATGTAAACTTGCAATGAAATAAATTTGAATTGAATTGAATAATTTGAAATATCCAAATCAGCAGAACACTAAGGCAAAACGCCGTAAAGTGAGTCCCTACTGTATATGACATTTAATGCGCCTCAGAGTGATTATTAGCCTGGTTGACAAGGCAAGCACCAGACGAGCCTGGCCGGACTCAGAGAGTAGATAAACTCTCGAAACTCTTCAAAGGTATATCAAAGGTAATATGGCGTCTTCAAGACTAATAAGACACTCTTAGTGATTTTAATGTGTACCTGCATGCCAGCACAGTGTGTAAGTTTATTTAGGTACAGGTACACATAAGTATAATTATCAGAGTACAGTGGACCCCCGAGTTTTGTAAACCCCGGAAATCATACAATTATGTAAGTATAATATTGTCAGTGCTTGTGGAAGTGTATTTTTGGGGGTCTGAAATAGACTAACCTACGTAACATTTTTCCTTAAGGGAGTAAATTTGTTCGGTAATGGCGCTTGAGCAGACTTCAGGAGTGAAGTTTTTACGAAACTCGGGGGTCCACTGTACAGTGGACCCCCGGTGTTCGTACTGCTCCAAACTCGAACAATTATGTAAGTGTTTTTTTGTAAGTGTATTTTTGGGGGTCTAAAAGGACTAAGCTAATTTACATTATTCCTTATGGGAACAAATTCGTTTGGTAACAGCACTTAAACAGCATTCTGGAACGAATTAATTACGAACACCGGGGGTCCACTGTATATATAAAATATGAAATAACTTTAAAACACTTGAAATTTTGTAAAGTTTCCAGACATAATGGAGAGATGCGGTGCTCACAGAGCTCATGGAGAATGTAAACAAACCAGGTTGCCTGCAGTGACCGTATTAGAGAGTCAGGTGGGGGGTGCCGTATAGAGAGTTTTGGTCATAAATTGAAATGTCCGTATTAGTGGAACACCGTAAGGCAAAATGCCGTAAAGAGGGGCCCTACTGTATCATTCAAAAACTGGTAAGCAGGTCCAGGAGCTAGAGCTCATCTCTGCAAACTTAATAGGTTATTACAAATACATAATTACACACTTAACATTTCTCCAAAAACTTTACCATCACCTGGTGCATATGTACAAAATAATTTAATACTAAGGTTACTGTGGATAACAAATAAATATGAATACCCTTTCACATACTTTCTATCATGAAGAGAGACTATGAGCTGGCGTAAACAGTTGCGTCTGCGGTGTTGGTCGGGACAGGCCAGTAGAGCTGTAAATGCTTCATCATGATGATGCAGCTCCAGATGATGCTTGAACACAACAGAGTAGAGGGCAGACATTGATGGATGGTCAGAGGTAGCCATGGCAACTCCCTCTTGGGCCACCTGTAGTGCTAGAGCTGGCTGCCCACTCTGCTCCAGCAGACGGATCACACGTAGACAATACATTACCCGCAGTTGGTCTGGCGGAGTCTCCGGTCCTCCGCCCGCAACTTTCACACCGAGGAAATCCTCAGTGATGACACCTTCAAGTGCAGCCAGTAGGAGACGTGCAGCCTTGATGGCTTCTCCTTGGTTGAGGAGAGCTACACCTAACAAGAACTTCCTAGAGCAGCTGTTCCATTCACACCAAGGTTGTAGCAGTCTAACATACTCTTGAACAGTTCCATGTTGTCCTCCCCATACCAGCCACTCCACCAGTATCAGGCAGCGACTAATGGGCCATGCTAACTGGGCCACTGTCATGGCCAGTGGCATCAAAAGTTGGGCCCACCCACCACTTGGGTGACCACTGCCGGTGTCATCTAAAGATGGTCCCACCAGGGCACGAGATTGATCTCCGCCGCTGCTCATGAAGAACTGCTCCAACACAGTGGCAGGGCGGCCGGCACTGGGCAGAGCATGTACCATGCCCGGACAGCTGCCCAGGGATAATGCTGCTAGTTGACGTTTTCCAGCCTCCAATGTGGCCTGACTGGGTTGAATGGCTGCTGCTGTTGATACATGCAAGAGAGCAAAATATGCCTGAGTAAGGAGGGCAGTCTTTGGCAGCAGTGTAGAGCGCAGCTGAGCAGCTGCATCAGGAGTGAGTCGACACTTGTGACCCAAGTGCAATGCTACCTGCTGTAGAAGCAGCAAGTCTCTACATAACTCTAGCCTAACTTTTGCTACTTGGGCTACTACTGCACCAATGATGGCTGCCCCTGCACGCCCAGATAGAGCCCCAGACAAGCTTCCTGATGATTTGATGCCATTTTCTAGAGTTAGGGCATCTGGCATCCCCATGTCCAATTGCAATGCATGAAGATAGGCCCGCAGACCAGCAACCAGGCCAGATACACTAGCCAGCTTTTTACCCAAGTCTGATGAAAGCTTAGCACTGTCAGCCAAGAGTGAAGCAGTTATGGAGGCTGCAACTTGGTCTGGAGGCTGTAGATGATGAAGATCAAGAGTGAATGCCGATGCCACTTCCAGTGGGATAGCCTCCCTCACCAAGTGCAGAGGTTTGGCCAGTGCCACAATAGCAGCACTCACAACGGCATCCTCACTCAGTACTCCGTCAAGGCTGGCTGCACTCAAGGTATCAACTGGTCCCAGGGCAACAACTTCAAGAGCATCCATGGGCCGCACCCATGACACTACTTGTTTTCTGACCACACCAACCAACCAGTCACTACCAACTCCAACAATGCCCACTGGCTTGTGTCCAACCTGATGGAAAAGAAAGGAATATAGATACAGGGAAATATATAAAATCAGTTACAGAGTTTAGCAGAGAGTGCTAAACTATCCACTCTACATAGTGGCAATGTATATTATTATATAAACAAGATGTACATAACCATGACTCAAGAAATTGTAATGACACGATTGCAAACAAACCATACCACGGGTGGGGTTCGAACCCACGGTTAGTCTCTCAAAACTCCAGACCGTCGCGTAAGCCACTGGGCCAGCTAGCTTCAATAAGATTCATCCAACTAGGTATATTTCTACACCATAGGAAGGTTAGCATAGGCACCACTGTGTCCACAAATGCAAGTTTTTACAGACGAATCTCCCGCTAGCATGGCCGTGACGAACTGTAGCTCAAGTCCTCCTCAAAGCCGTCAACATGACTCACGAAATCGTAATGACACTATTGCAAACAAACCATACATGTTGACGGCTTTGAGGGGGACTTGAGCTAGAGTTCGTCACGGCCATGCTAGCGGGAGATTCGTCTGTAAAAACTTGCATTTGTGGACACAGTGGTGCCTATGCTAACCTTCCTATGGTGTAGAAATATACCTAGTTGGATGAATCTTATTGAAGCTAGCTGGCCCAGTGGCTTACGCGACGGTCTGGAGTTTTGAGACTCTCTGACCGCGGGTTCGAACCCCACCCGTGGTATGGTTTATGTACATAAACACTTGTAAACATACATTTAAGGGATATTGCTTTGCAATTTTGTGACAACTATGGGAATATCACTTAAAAGGAGTGTGTGTGTACTGTGGCTTGTGGTTAAAGTGGCAGCACTCAGCTCTCATCTAAGGGGCCAGGGTTCAGTCCCTGCATGAATGGAACTCTTGGGCATGTTTCCTTACACCTGTTGCCCCTGTTCACCTAGCAGTAAGCAGGTATATCTGGCTATTAGCTGGCTGTTGTGAGTTGCATCCCTGGGAAAGGGATAGTATTTGAATATCTTAGATAATGATAGTTTTTTAAATGGGCAGAGATATCATAATAGGTCTTGGTCTGTATATGAAAAAAAGGCAAAATATTAGAAAAATATAAATAAAGATGTACAAATAGGGAGAACAAGTGTAAAAAAAAAAAAAAAAAAAAAAGAGCAGTGCCAAAAGTACTCGAGAAGATATTTCTTAAATAGGATGGAATGCAGCTAGAATGATTGACAGGTGGAATGTTACAGAAGAGATTATATTTGCTACAACCACTGAAAACATTAAAAATAATACCAATAAACCTCTGTCTTCAGGAGTGAACTTAATCAGTTCCTCCAGAGTTCTGAGCTCCAATAGCTTGACTGATCAGGTTAACAACTAGGTTTGGTCTGGGACTGGGCTGTGCCAGTGTCGACTTGAAAAAGCCTCAGCAAGCACTCGACCTGATGTTTTGGTCCAACCAGAACCATTAACAAGTCATAAAGAAGTGAGAAGGAAGGGAGTCAGAATATATGAGACAGGGGCGTGGGAAGGGAATGGCAGGAAGGGAGGGAATAATGTGGTCGTGGGCAGGTGGTTGACGGTGGCGGCGGCTGCTGCTGCTGTGGCTGCGGATGCTGCTGCTGCTGCTGCTGCTGCTGCTGTGGCTGCGGCTGCTGCTGTGGCTGCGGATGCTGCTGCTGCTGCTGTTGTTGTTGTTTTGTTGTTGTTCTTGTAGTTTGTAACTAGGCTCCCCAATATTTTTAAAATGCCCACCTATGCACGACATCTGTGTATCTGGGCATGGAACCCCATGCTGTGAGGCGAAGAGAGGCCATAGGCACCTACCCCAGTCTCACTTGCATGCCTGCCACAGGACAGACACCATCTCCCCCTCCTAGGATCTTGGTTCTGGTTCCTCTTCACTCTCGCTCTGCCTAGTGTACCCACAGCCAATAAACTACTGCCTAGTCTGCTGTGAGTTTACTGTATCCTACACAGCTCCTGCTTGCCAGCTACCATGCCTAACCACCCTGCAACAACGGACAAGGTGGAGTGTTTATACCAGCACCACTACACACCCTATTACAAACTGGCAGAGCAGTGGTCCCAGCAGAGTATGGGGGAAACCAAGGTAGGGAAGACAGTCCTGTTCCAGCACATTTCCATGCATTGGCTGCATCCATAAACTTATGGTGTCCCAGTACACTACAAGTCAAGTGAGAAGCATAGCCGTCAGGATATCACTTTGGACTTAGCAGTCACATGTGCACCCTAGTGCAAGATTGCCAAGTCACCTGTGACTAGCTCCTGCTTCATCCTGAGTAACCATACACTTGCTATAGTGCCCTGCTATGGTTGTACAAGCTACAGCAATGAAAGATGAGGTTTTTAGTGTGGTTCAGTGTGTTATTGTTCCCACGTGTGTCCACACAGTCTAGGGTAGCCAGTGTAGGTAGGAAGCCCCATACCCTGGGCACCCACATCTCCATCAATACTCTCACACGTTGCTCAACTATTAATCGATGATTCATCAGTGTCACTATGAAGCTCTCTGTGGTCTTGGAAGTGCCTAGCCCCTAAACCAGCCACCAAGCCTGTGTCCAAGCCATGCCCCACACCATGCTGACACCACTACTCAACACGAGACCCAAGTACTTAACCCAAAGCCAGGTACAGTGGACCCCCGGAAAACGTGATTAATCAGTTCCAGAGGGTTTAATGTAAACCGAAAATAATGAAATCCGAATCTATTTTCCCCATAAGAAATAATGGAAATTCAATTAATCCGTTCCAGACACCCAAAAGTACAGTGGTACCTCTACTTACGAGCAAAATTCGTTCCAGTCGGCTGTTCAAGTGTCGATACCGAAGGAATTTTTTCCCATAAGAAATAATGAAAATTTGGTTAATCCATTTCAGACCCCCAAAAATACACTTACAAAAGCACCTACAAAAATACACTTACATAATTGTTTGAGGTGGAAGCTGCTCGTAAGTAGAGGTACCACTGTATTAAAATAAATATTTTTTACACATTAACTTACACAGTACATGTATAGTATAAAATTACAACTAATACATACAACAGTGTATTAACTTCACACTTACCTTTATTGAAGAGTTGTTGATGTGTGGAAGATGGAAGGAGGGGGGGAGGAAGGAGTAGTATGCTAGTGTTTGGAAGGGGAATCCCCTTCCATTAACACTGCAGGTACCAAGTTCTTTTCTGAGGTTACTGGCCTTTTTCTTTTAATCCCACTAGGACCAGCTTGAGAGTCACTGGAACCCTCTCTCACAAAAAATCTGTCCAGGGAGCTCTGTGTCTGGCATTTCTTTAAAACTTCCCTGAAATGGGACACCACATTGTCATTTTATATGTTGCCAGCACGGCCTGCAACAGCTTTGTTAGGGTGATATTCATCCATAAATCTTTGTACATTAGTCCATTGGGCACAAATCTCCTTAATTTTTGAAGAAGGCAACTTCTTCCATCTCTCTTCCTCCTCCTCCTCTGAACCATTTTCCTGAACTGTGGTCTGTTGTTGCTGTTGCTGTTGAAGCTCTTGCAGATCTTCAGTGGTTATCTCTTCATTGTCCTTCTCCACCAACTCTTCCACATCCTCGGTACTAACATCCAACCCCATGGACTTGCCCAGTGCCACAATTTCTTCCACAACAGGCTCAGGCTCAGGGTTCTGAAGCTCATCCCCAAAACCTTCAAAATCCCTCTCTGGGACACAGTCTGGCCACAATTTTCTCCAGGCAGAGTTCAAAGTCCTGGTAGTCACTCCCTCCCAAGCCTTACCTATAAGGTTTACACAATGCAGGATATTGAAATGATCTTTCCAAAAGTCTTTTAGGGTCATATTAATGTCTGAGGTCACTTCAAAGCACTTTTGAAACATTGCTTTGGTGTAGAGTTTTTTAAAGTTTGAAATGACCTGCTGGTCCATGGGCTGGAGGAGAGGAGTGGTATTAGGGGGCAAGAACTTCACTTTGAAGAACTTAAAGTCCTCCATAATTTGCTCTTCCAAGTCTGGAGGATGACAAGGAGCATTGTCCATTATAAGGAGGCACTTGAGGCCCAAATTATTTTCCTCGAGATATTTCTTCACACTGGGGCCAAACACTTCATGGAACCAATCAAGGAAAATGTCCCTAGTGACCCATGCCTTATTGTTAGACTTCCACATCACACACAAATTAGCCTTGGCGACACTGCATCTCTTAAATGCTCGGGGATTTTCAGAGTGATACACCACTAAAGGCTTCACTTTAAAATCCCCGCTAGCATTACTACACAACATAAGAGTTAGCCTGTCTTTCATAGGCTTGTGTCCTGGCAGTGCCTTTTCCTCCTGTGTAATGAAGGTCCTGTTTGGCATTTTCTTCCAAAACAGGCCTGTTTCGTCACAAACACTTATTCAGGTTTAAATCCTTCAGACTTTACATAGCTTTGAAATTCATTCACATAATTTTCAGCCGCACTTTTGTCAGAACTGGCTGCCTCACCATACCTTATCACACTATGTATGCCACTACGCTTCTTAAATCTGTCAAACCAGCCTTTGCTGGCTTTAAATTCGCTCACTTCAGCACTCGTTGCAGGCATTTTCTTGATGAGATCATGCAATTGCCTTGGTTTTTCAGATATTATTGCCTGCGTAACACTATCTCCTGCTAATTGTTTCTCGTTGATCCACACCAACAACAAATTTTCCACATCTTCCAGCACTTGCAATCTCTGTTTTGTGATCATATTTGCACCTTTCGCAACAACAGCGTTCTTGATTTGATTTGCCTTGGCCACAATGGTACCGATGGTTGAATAGGGTTTGCCATAGAGCCTGGCCAGCTCAGCCACACGCACTCCACTTTCATATTTTGCAATGATCTCCTTCTTCAGTTCTACCGTATTTCTCACTTTCCTAACCACAGGGCTGACACTAGGAGCTTTCTTTGGACCCATGGTGGCTTATTTAGCAGTTGCAGGCACTAAAAACATTGGAAAAATGCCAAAATGTATGGTATGAATGTATGGGTGGCGGGGGTGGTGCTCACTCGCACTGGTAAACAATGGCACACTGACTGGATGGAGCGTTGTGCCGTACCAGGGCACGTGTATGCGTCCAAGACAAATAACATTCTCCGAGCGGATCATCGTTTACCAAACCATCATTTTTACGGAAAAATGTATTGTTTTCCGAATTTATCGTAATCCGACGCCATCGTAATCCGGGGGTCCACTGTACTGAGTGCTTAGCCCTAAGCCAGGTACAGAATGCTCAGCCCTAAGCCACACTCCAGCCAGGAGGTCCACAACATGTCACCCCACAACATCATAGCATGATGTCACACCATGATGCTACATGTTTCATCACACAAGTTTGTCATCTGCTGCTGCAGCCTACAACTATTCTGATCTCAGTATATTCTCCAGTTTTGTGACAGTTCAATTTTTTTGTTTTTCTTTTTAATTCCCTGTGAGCAGATTTTGTTGAAAAGTGTCCTCTTTTTTTTCCATATAGCCTACTAAAAAGAAAAAGAAGAAAACCGTCAAAGTGGGATGTTTGAAAAGTGTCTATATTCTACAAAATTTAACAATCATAATATTCCATATATGTGTTTGTTTCTTTACATGACACAAGTACAGTGGACCCCCGGATTTCGTCAATAATTCTTTCCAGAAGGCTGTTCAAGTGCCATTACCGAACGAATTTGTTCCCATAAGGACGAATGTAAATTAGATTAGTCCGTTTCAGACCCCCAAAAATACACTTACAAAAGCAATTACAAAAATGCACTTACATAATTGTTCGAGTTGGGAGCTGTACGAAATCCGGGGGTCCACTGTACTCCCTTGTTCTATATTTTTTTTCCTTTTTCCCTTTTCTTTTGCTAAAGAATGCAAGAAACACGATAGAATTCAAGAAAGAACACACCAGACAGGGTACTTCCCCACACCAGGCAATGTACTTCCCCACACAAATCAGCCAGGGTACTTCCCCACACAAATCAGAAGGGGTACTTCCCCACACAAATCAGCCAGGGTACTTCCCCACACAAATCAGCCAGGGTACTTCCGCACACCAGGCAATGTACTTCCCCACACAAATCAGCCAGGATACTTCCCCACACAAATCAGCCAGGGTACTTCCCCACACCAACCTCAAACAAATGTCTTATTTTAGGTTAAATGTTTTATTTTAGGTTAATATAGACATTTTCATTATTACATCTATCTTATATAATTTTGAAGAAAATATCAAACATGTTATATATCATATAGCATATAAACATTGATACAATCTTTATATGCTATCGAGTGGTGAGTTGGGTGGAGAGTAAACATTACGTTTTCTCTGATGCAGCGTTAGAGAAAACTGTAAATCTGGCGTCTGGTGCAGTAACCGCCCATCATACGCGTTTGTTTACAATTCTCGGCATGAATTATTCATTACTTCTCCCTTTGTTTATGATGGCATCTAAAGGTAGTTGTTAGAAATGATTAAACTCAGTGAACATGGTAATAATATGGCTGAGTAGTGTAATAATATGGGTGTGTAGTGTAATAATATAGCTGTGTAGTGTAATAATATGGCTGTGTAGTGTAATAATATGGCTGTGTAGTGTAATAATATGGCTGTGTAGTGTAATAATATGGCTGTGTAGTGTAATAATATGGCTGTGTAGTGTAATAATATGGGTGTGTAGTGTAATAATATGGCTGTGTAGTGTAATAATATGGCTGAGTAGTGTAATAATATGGGTGTGTAGTGAAGCCCCAGGTGGGGGCTACATACGTGTACCTACGTCTACAGGCTACCTACACTGAATTCCTACAAATACTACACAACTCTCTCCCTACATTAAGACTAACAAATATTTTAAAGTAATGAATGTACTGTGGCAGTAAAAGACAAAGAAGGGAAGTAACCCCGGGGGTCCACTGTACTTACCAACAGACCAGACAGAGTGCCCCAACAGTGGTGATGAGGTTGGTACTGGCCATCCTAGGAGGTCTAGCCCTGCCACCAAGTGTCGAACCATTAACAGCCCTGACTCCGATGACATGGATGAACTCTCGTGTCTCCAGGTTTTGTACAACCTTACTGGTCCCTTAGTGTCGTATCCTTAACAAATCTGTCCAACTCTTTCTTGACTCAGGTTCTGTTGTTAATATAGTATGGTTGAGATTCTTACACAACACTGGCTAGCCTGCAGCCATGTTGACCAACCTGTCAGACATCTAGACCCTCAGCAGTGGCTCAAGTAGTTCCCTGGTGGTACAGTGAAGGACCACCATTCTGTTTGAGGTTCAGGAAAAGAAAATGTCGGCCAAGTTCTTTGTAGTCGATGATACTGCCTTCACCAGTGACCTCCTTGTTGGTTTCAAGACCATGGCAGACCTCAAGATTTATTTTGATCCAGCTGACTAGAAAGCGAATTTTGATGGTGATAAATGTTCCATTTTGGGGGATGCATATAGGATCCTCCCTTTGCCACTCAGTTTCTGAGTATGACCAATGTCTGAAAACCTTTGAAACAAGAGGGTTTCTGTAGCAGCAGAATATCAAAGTACAGTGGACCCCCGAGTTTCGGTCACCTCAAAACTCGAACAGTTATGTAAGTGTATTATTGTAAGTGCTTTTGTAAGTGTATTTTTGGGGGTCTGAAATGGACTAACCTACTTGACATTATTCCTTAAGAGAGTAAATTCGTTCGGTAATGGCACTTGAGCAGCCTTCTGGAACGAATTATGACCGAAACTCGGGGGTCCACTGTAGCTGGATTCTTGCCCAGACCAACCTGACTAACAGAGCACAATTATGAGTAGGAAGCAGTCTGGAGATGCTCAGTCTAACCTCTGCTCTACCTCTAGTTATGGTCATGATGATAATAATCAAGCTGCAGGAGGATCCCTGATGGCAGGTGACTATCTGACTCATGTCATAGCTTCTGTTAGCAAAGTTACAGCCCGTACAAAGAATATTCCATATACAGTGGTACCTCGACTTACGATATTAATCCGTCAGAGAGGGCATATCTTAAGGCGAAACAATCGTTACTCGAATCAATTTTCCCCATAAGAAATAATGGAAATAAATTTAATCCGTCCAAGACTTCCAAAAGTAGTTAAATAAAATATTTTTTAGAACTTTTTGACATTAAATAATACAGAATTTAATAAAGAATACCTAAATACACATGTAAATATTGTACAATAACATGTCACTTACATTTATTGAAGAGTTGTTGATGTGTGGAGGACGGGAGGAGGGGAGAAGGTGGAGTAGTATGCTAGTGTTTGGAAGGGAATCCTTCCATTAACACTGCAGGTACCAAGTCCTTTTCTGGGGTTACTGGCCTTTTCTTTTGAATGCTACACTCCCTGCATGAATGCTACACTCCCTCGATGTCACTCCTGCATGAATGCTACACTCCCTGCATGAATGCTACACTCCCTGCATGAATGCTACACTCCCTGCATGAATGCTACACTCCTGCATGAATGCTACACTCCTGCATGAATGCTACACTCCCTGCATGAATGCTACACTCCCTGCATGAATGCTACACTCCCTGCATGAATGCTACACTCCCTGCATGAATGCTACACTCCCTGCATGAATGCTACACTCCCTGCATGAATGCTACACTCCCTGCATGAATGCTACACTCCCTGCATGAATGCTACACTCCCTGCATGAATGCTACACTCCTGCATGAATGCTACACTCCCTGCATGAATGCTACACTCCTGCATGCCTACTACACTCCCTGCATCCTTGCTACACTCCCTGCATCCTTGCTACACTCCCTGCATCCCTGCTACACTCCCTGCATCCCTGCTACACTCCCTGCATCCCTGCTACACTCCCTGCATCCCTGCTACACTCCCTGCATGCCTGCTACACTCCCTGCATGCCTGCTACACTCCCTGCATGCCTGCTACACTCCCTGCATGCCTGCTACACTCCCTGCATCCCTGCTACACTCCCTGCATCCCTGCTACACTCTGCATCTTTGCTACACTCCCTGCATCCCTGCTACACTCTCTGCATCTTTGCTACACTCCCTGCATGCCTGCTACACTCCCTGCATCCCTGCTACACTCTCTGCATCTTTGCTACACTCCCTGCATGCCTGCTACACTCCCTGCATGCCTGCTACACTCCCTGCATGCCTGCTACACTCCCTGCATGCCTGCTACACTCCCTGCATGCCTGCTACACTCCCTGCATGCCTGCTACACTCCCTGCATGCCTGCTACACTCCCTGCATCCCTGCTACACTCTCTGCATCTTTGCTACACTCCCTGCATGCCTGCTACACTCCCTGCATGCCTGCTACACTCCCTGCATAAATGCTTCACTCCCTGCACATTCTTTACCACAGGCTTGGCACTAGGAGCTTTCTTGGGGCCCATGGTGGCTTATTTAGCAGTTGCAAGCACTAAAAACAGTGGAATAATGACAATATACTGGTATGAATGCGTGGGTGTGGGTGGGTGGTCGCTCTCACTTGTAAACAATAGCACACTGACGCTCCCTGGAGTGCGCGCTCAGCTGGGCGCCAAGCGGACACGTCCGGTACGAATGTCGTTAGACGAAGCAAACATCGTAAGTCGCATTCAAATTTCTTACGTTATAAATATCGGTTATCGAAAATAAAGTAAGATGATAACATCGTAAGTCGAGGTACCACTGTATTTGTTGGCTAACTCACTTACTCTATTTATAGTGTTAGTGAACCAAACTTTTGAAGGAAACCATGTGCCTGCTGACATCAATGAATGCAGAGTCAAGGGTGTGTTCCTGGAACCATCCCTGCACACTGAATGAATGCTCATGGTAGAGATTTTACCCTCAGGAAGACCACACTGGTAGACCTTGTCAGATTTATTCTCCCCATAACAGTTGAAGGCAAAGTGCCTGTAGACCAGCTTGTAGGTGCACTTTTCCCAGGGGAATCTTCAACTGAATCTTCTATAAGTGTTCATTCTGCAGATGAAAAAGGTACTAAATCCATTTATGTACCTGCTTACCATTTACCATATGCAGTCTTTGCTGAAGAACTCATTGCCAGATACACTTGCTCCACAGTGGTTGGGCCACTGATCTTCACATCCTCCTCTCCTCCACCATCCCATCCTTTTCCAGTATTTCCATCCTTCCCCTTCCTTCTTCCTTCCCCATCTCGTCGATTCTTCGGCCATATAGATCGAGATCATTGCCAGATGCTCCATTACAGAATTATTGACGATGCTACTCCTTGGAATGCTCCACTTATTCTTGTTCCTAAGGATGAGACATGGCACCCTGTAATTGATACAGGAAACTAAACTCCTGTACAATCCCAGAACATTTCCCATTGACAGCTATCAATGACCTATTGCAGAACATTGGTAACAAATTTTTTAACACAAACTTCTACAAGGTTTATGGCAGATTCCTCTTGATGACTAGAGTAAGGAATTTATGGCATTCCCTATGCAAACTGGTCACTATCAGTTCAAAGGATGCCGTTTGGGTTAAAGAGCAGCCCAATAATAGTCATTTGATGACAATTTTTTCCTACCTTCCTGGGTTATTATCCTTATTGTTTACCTAAACGACCTCACTGTATCAGGATATACCTTCCCATCTAATAAAACCTGAGCAGGTATTGGTTAAATTACAAGCTCTCCAAATGACAATTGCTCAGAAAAGAGGTTTCTGGGTCACTATATGATCCAGAAACCTCTTTCCAAACTCTCTGCCATTCGGAAAGCCCTTAGACTAATGACGACACATGAAATTTGTTTCTTCATAGCTGGATTCAACAGCACTTTCATTGTCAGTTTCTTTACCATTGCTACACCACTGACTCAGTTTCTTTAGAAGGATGTTCCCTTTGAGTGGACTTGCGACCAGGAAAGGGCCTTTGTCATCCTTAAGAATAGATTAACGTCAGCCCCTATTCTCAAATTCTCTGATTTCACCAAGTCAGCAAAGAGTTTACGTTGGTGCCATCTTGTTGCAGGAGTCCAATGGTAAGCAACAGTCAATGGATTATGCTAGTTATGTTCTTACCAAAGCCAAGAGAAACTACTCAGTAACAGAGATCAAGGTCTTATCCAGTGTCTGGGCCTCGAGTTATTTCCAAGACATTATTTACCAATATTCCATCATTGTGGTCTCTCACTTTCAACGACTATAACCCAGAAATTCTTCATGTTCCTGGTAAGCAGAATATCGTTGCTGATGCTCTGTTGAGGCATACTGCTTTTGTTAACTCTGACAACTCCTAAGTTGAGGATCTAGAGACAGCCCAATGCTGAGACCCTGTTTGGTCACCTGTTCAAACTGCCTGTACCGGTGAGGGACTTGATTGTCAACCAAGGAACATTGTGCTGAGTGACTAGACAGTTAGCGCTCCCAGAGTCCTTGGTAGCAGCAACCCTGAAGTTGATCCATGAAGTCCCAGGTGCAACACATCTAAGTAAAGATTGCTGTGTCAGACAGGTAAAAATGAAATACTTCTGTCCTAAGATGGCAATGGAAATTGTAGAGTACATGCACAAATGCACTGTCTGCCTCCAGCACAAAGGTACCATTACCAGTCCTAACCCTATTCTCAAGTATCCCGTTACAAAAGAGCCCTCTGAGAGAACTTCTGTCGACTTGTTGATGAATTTCTTGACCTTGGAGAAAGATAAACACTTGCTTGTAACGGTCATTAACTAAGAGCTTGTACCCATTCCTGATGAAATAGCCAAAACGGTTGCAAATACTTTCAGAGTATATTATCCTCCATCATACTTGTTCATGTGTCCTCGTGTCAGACAGCAGGTTAGAGTTCATTAATGCCACAATGCAGGATCTTTGATGTAGTTTTAACAAAGACCAAGCTCCTGTAGCTGCATGCCATACCGTGATCAACAGCCTTGCTGAATGCACAAATCACAAAATCCTAGAGGTGCTCTGAGTGACTATCAATCCAAGGTGTACAACATGGGATGATGCCATTCCAAATGTACAGAGTACCTAAACTCTTCATACAATATCTTGATTGGAGAGACACATCACTCTGCATTCTATGGTTATGACAATCATCTACCATTTAAAATTTTGTTTGCTCTGCTTCACCTGTATGATCCTGATAATTTCAGTGCCACCAAGATGTGGACTTCTCGGCTCATCTTTCAGGGAGTACGGGAAAATCTTAAGGCAACAGATAAGCTTACTGCTACTCGTAATACTGGAGAGTCAGATGGTACCAGGATGCAAATTCACGTTGCAAAATCCCACTCAAGACCCTGGTATGTGGAAGCAAGTTCCCAAATTCGTCATTCCTTACAGTGTTCTCAGACAGCTTCACGGCAACAAGTTCAAGGTGAAGGAAATTGCCAGTGGAGAAATTGATTAAGGAAGTTCACCTTGACCACATGAAGTACATTGACAACATTCAAGCTGAAACTGAACTGGAGGAATGAGTGTTGTGACAGCACAATTAGACTGACATTAGCGACACACTATTACAGGTTGTTGGTGGTGGTTACTGGTGATGGTAGAGGTTCGTGGTGGTGCTTTGCGGTGGTGGTGGTGGCAGCTCATGGTGGTGGTTCATGGTGCCTAACATTTGAGGCAAAAAAAAAAAAAGTGTAATATTAGCTAAGAAATAGTAGTACAGTGGTACCTCGAGTTACGATGGTCCCCAAAATCGCCCTTTTATGTAAGTTTATTTTTTTAAATGCTTTTGTAAGTATATTTTTGGGGGTGTAAAAGGACTAGTCTATTTTACATTATTCCTTATGGGGATAAATTCGTTTGGTAATGGCACTTGAACAGCATTCTCGAACGAAAAATATCGTAACTCGAGGTACCACTGTAGTAATAATGGAGGTAGTCCATAAGAACAAGGAAACAGAGCAGCACTGTAGGAAAGCTACTGGCCCACTGGGATACAACAAAATCCTCTGCAAGACAAAACCCCCATATGATAGAACCCACCTAGGCAGAAGACAGGAAAGGAAATGAAAATACCAATGCTGGACTACTACTACCACTACAACTACTACCACCACTGCCACTATTACCTTTCCCCACGCCCCCTTATATATATTTTATTCTCTTCCTTTCTTGCTTCTGTCTGACTGTTAATGGACCTAGTCAGACCACAACATGGTTGTAAATTTCAAGTCTCCTAAGTGTGGGTTATTTGTGTATTGTTCCAGCCACTGTATTTGCGACTTTTCATTCATTCAGGTACCCAACTAAATACTGAATTATAACTTTTTTTGTGAGTTCACACAGATAATAAGGGCAGTGTAGAGAGTGACCTGCTGGTACTGAAGAGTGTGGGAGTAGAATGTGGCCCAAGCTTCCAGAGTAATCTGTGTAACCTCCTCGTCAGAAAGGTTGGCATTGAGGCGGGCCTCCACCTGATCCCTGAGTGCTGCTTCCACTTCCTCTTGCAGCCTCCACATTCCCCTCTCTGCCAAGCTGGAAAAGTCAACACTACGCCGATATATCTGAAAAATAAATGAAAAAGGTTATTTTCATATTCATTGAGGGTAAACACACGGGCTGGTTTACCCAAGCTAACACAGAAACATTTCTTGTAAAATGGATATGTATACTATTCATTAATACTGCTCTCCCTAGCTACACATGTGCAGCAGCTGGATCTGGTCTGCTGTCTTCTTCATCTCCACAATTTCCTCTCTTCTAGGTAGGTGCCCTGAAGTTGGTGAAGGGCTCTGGTCCAAGGAATTGGAGTTAATTTCACCATCCACAGATCAAATCAGATTACCTGCCTCCCTCCCATTCCTAGAATGCTGTACAGTCCTAACAGGCTTAGAACTTCTACATAAATATTGTAATCATAATAATCCAGACAGTATGATGGAAAAATCCCCTTCTACAGGGAAGTTCGTATTTGACAGAATATCCTACTCTATAGGAGAATTCTTGTTTGAGGTAGAATCCCATTCTATGGAGGAGTTGATGTATGAAAGAAGATCCTGTTCTATGGGAATGTTTGGAATATTTTTATTAATTTTTTTTCAACAAACTGGCCATATCCCACCGAGGCAGGGTGACCTAAAAAGAAAAACGAAAGTTTCTCTTTTCAAATTTAGTAATGTATACAGGAGAAAGGGTTACTAGCCCCTTGCTTCCAGCATTTCAGTTGCCTCTTACGACACGAATGGTTTACGAAGGAAGAATTTTGTTCCATTTTCCCACGGAGATAAGAAGAAATAAACAATAAGCTGATGTAGGTAACAGCTCTTAGCTTGTCAATAAAGTTAGGAATCCTTAACTTGTAAATAGCTTGTCAAACTTTTCTTACTTTCTTTCAACACGTCAGCCATTTCCCACCGAGGCAGGGTGGCCCAAAAGGAAAAACGAAAGTTTCTCCTTTTACATTTAGTAATATATTCAGGATAAGGGGTTACAAGCCCCTTGCTCCCGGCATTTCAGTCGCCTATTACGACACGGATGACTTACGGAGGAAGAATTTTGTTCAACTTCCCCATGGAGATAAGAGGAAATAAGAACAAGAACTAGTAAGAAAATAGAAGAAAACCCAGAGGGGTGTGTACAGTAGAACGTCATTTAGCACGAGATTATGTTGCACGTTACCGGTATTGCACGATTTAAGATTTGCGACACATTATCATCTTACACGACGTAAAGATGATATTACACGGTTCGGCAGGAGGGGAAAAGTTTTGAGTGCATGGTTATTTACTGCCTAAGAATCCTCATGCTTTGAGGAAAAGGGAATTTGTTTTTCCTTCTTGCAAACTAAGTTTATTCAGATACACGGGGCCAGGAGCTGAGTCTCGACCCCTGCAACCACAATTAGGTGAGTACAGTTACATGCATTATCATACATAGCAGCATATGTGTAGAGAACCTAGGATAACCCAAGTCAGTCAATGGAAATACTACTGTCACTCTGACTTTTTTGGGTTATCCTAGGTTCTCTACACATATGCTGCTATGTATGATAATCTTCGTAACTGTATCTGTGTATACCTGAATAAACTTAGTTTGTGGGAAGGAAAAACAAATAACCATTCTCACAAGCAGTCTTGTACTACTGTTGTTGTGGTTCAGCAGACACTACCCGCCTTACCCAGCCACCACGGACCCCACCACCCCAGCATTCGTACGTATTTCATACGCGTCAATTAGTCCTGGCTACAAGCCAGCCAGCTGTGTGTGTGAAGAATAAGAGTGAATTGTGTTTTGATCTTGAATTAACGAAGAAAACACAGATATTAGACAAGACATAACCTGTGGCCGTAATGAAGTGTTACTTTGTACACATAAAAAGATGTAAACATAAGTTTGTGTGACTGACTGACTGACTGACTGACTTGACTGACTGACTGACTGACTTGACTGACTGACTTGACTGACTTGACTGACTGACTGACTTGACTGACTGACTGACTGACTAACTTGACTGACTGAATGACTTGACTGACTGACTGAATGACTTGACTGAATGACTTGACTGACTGACTGAATGACTTGACTGACTTACTGAATGACTTACTGAATGACTTGACTGACTTACTGAATGACTTGACTGACTTACTGAATGACTTGACTGACTTACTGAATGACTTGACTGACTTACTGAATGACTTGACTGACTTACTGAATGACTTACTGAATGACTTGACTTACTGAATGACTTGACTTACTGAATGACTTGACTGACTGAATGACTTGACTGACTTACTGAATGACTTGACTGACTTACTGAATGACTTGACTGACTTACTGAATGACTTGACTGACTTACTGAATGACTTGACTGACTTACTGAATGACTTGACTGACTTACTGAATGACTTGACTGACTTACTGAATGACTTGACTGACTTACTGAATGACTTGACTGACTTACTGAATGACTTGACTGACTTACTGAATGACTTACTGAATGACTTGACTGACTTACTGAATGACTTGACTGACTTACTGAATGACTTGACTGACTTACTGAATGACTTGACTGACTTACTGAATGACTTGACTGACTTACTGAATGACTTGACTGACTTACTGAATGACTTGACTGACTTACTGAATGACTTGACTGACTTACTGAATGCTGACTGACTTAAAGTTAGACACTCAGTTCAACCATCGACTTCAGTTCAAGAACTTCTACTATCCACCTCAGCCCAGTAGGGCCACACCATCCATATCCACTCTTCACTACCATCCACAAACATCATTACTCACAATTTAAGGTAAGAAATACTATTATTTCTATTGCATTTGTAGTCTTAAGCAGTAATAGATCATGACAATGAACTAAAATTACATATTCGCCTTCAATTTTTGCAAGATATGTTGGTCTAAAAAAACTTGTTTGGCTTTTTGGGGACTCTCAAACACGTAACCCTATTTTTCCCATAAGTTCTGTTAATTATTTAAGACGAAATTATCTAACACGACTTTTTCAGGAACGTAACTATCGTGCTAAATGACGTTCTACTGTATATATATGCTTGTACATGCATGTGTAGTGTGACCTAAGTGTAAGTAGAAGTAGTAAGATGTACCTGAAATCTTGCATGAGACAGAAAAAGGACACCAGCAATCCTACCATCAGCCAGGACTCAAGTCCGGCTAACCGGTTTCCCTGAATCCCTTCACTAAATATTACCCTGCTCACACTCCAACAGCTCATCAGATCCCAAAAACCATTCGTTTTCATACACTCCTATCTAACACGCTCCTGCACACTAACTGAAAGTCCAAGCCCCTCACCCACAAAACTACCTTTACCCCTTCCCTCCAACCTTTTCAAGGACAACCCCTACCCCGCCTTCCTTCCCCTACAGATTTATACGCTCTTTAAGTCATTCTACTTTAATCCATTCTCTCTAAATGACTAAACCACCTCAACAACCCCTCTTCAGCCCTCTGACTAATACTTTTAGTAACTCCACATCTCCTCCTAATTTCCACACTCCGAATTTTCTGCATAATATTTACACCACACATTGCCCATAGACAGGACATCTTCCCTGCCTCCAGCCGCCTCCTCGCTACAGCATTTACAACCCAAGGTTCACACCCACACAAGATTGTCGGTACCACTATACTTTCATACATTCCCTTCTTTGCCTCCATGGATAACGTTTTTGTCTTCACAGATACCTCAACGCACCACTCACCTTTTTTCCTTCATCCATTCTGTGGTTAACCTCATCCTTCATAAACCCATCTGCTGACAAGTCAACTCCCAAATATCTGAAAACATTCACTTCTTCCATAATCCCTCTCTCCAATGTGATATCCAATTTTTCTTTATCTAAATCGTTTGATACCCTCATCACCTTACTCTTATCTATGTTCACTTTCAACTTTCTACCTTTACACACCCTCCCAAACTCGTCCACTAACCTTTGCAACTTTTCTTTAGAATCTCCTATAAGCACAGTATCATCAGCAAAAAGTAACTGTGTCAACTCCCATTTTGTACTTGATTCCCCATAATTTAATCCCACCACTCTCCCCAACACCCTAGCATTTACTTCTTTTACAACCCCATCTATAAATATATTAAACAACCATGATGACATTACACATCCCTGTCTAAGACCTACTTTTACCAGGAAGTAATCTCCCTCTCTCCTACACACCCTAACCTGAGCCTCACTATCCTCATAAAAACTCTTTACAGCCTTCAGTAACTTACTACCTATTCCATACACTTGCAACATTTGTCACTCTATCATATGCCTTTTCTAAATCCATAAATGCAATGAAAACTTCTCTATCTTTATCTAAATACTGTTCACATATATGCTTCACTGTAAACACTTGATCTACACATCCCCTACCCACTCTAAAGCCTCCTTGCTCATCTGCAATCCTACTCTCTGTCTTACTCCAATTCTTTCAATAATAACCCTGCCATACACTTTACCTGGTATACTCAGTAAACTTATTCCCCTATAATTCTTACACTCTCTTTTATCCCCCTTCCCTTTATATAAAGGAACTATACATGCTCTCTGCCAATCCCTAGGTACCTTCCCCTCTTTCATACATTTATTAAACAAAAATACCAACCACTCCAGCACTATATCCCCCCCTGCTTTTAACATTTCTGTCATGATCCCGTCAGTTCCAGCTGCTTTATCCCCTTTCATTCTACGTAATGCCTCACGCACCTCCCCCACACTCACATCCTGCTCTTCTTCACTCCTAAACGATGTTGTACCTCCCTGCCCAGTACATGAAATTACCGCCTCCCTTTTTTCATCGACATTTAAAAGTTCCTCAAAATATTCCCGCCATCTACCCAATACCTCCAGCTCCCCATCTACTAACTCCCCTACTCTGTTTTTAACTGACAAATCCATTCATTCCCTAGGCTTTCTTACCTTGTTTATCTCACTCCAAAAATTTTTCTTGTTTTCAGCAAAATTTCTTGACAGAGCCTCTCCCATTCTTTCATCCGCTCTTCTTTTGCACTCTCTCACCACTCTCTTCACCTTTCTTTTACTCTCCATATACTCTGCTCTTCTATTAACACTTCTGTTTTGTAAAAACCTCTCATAAGCTACCTTTTTCTCTTTTATCACACCCTTTACTTCTTCATTCCACCACTCACTCCTCTTTCCTCCTGCACCCACCCTCCTATAGCCACAAACTTCTGCCTCTCATTCTAATACTGCATTTTTAAAACTATCCCAACTCTCTTCAACCCCCCCCACTACTCATACTTGCATTAGCCCACCTTTCTGCCAATAGTTGCTTATATCTCATATCCAGAATTAACAATACAAACATTCCAAGCACTAAAATAACATTTTCTCTGTTCATTAGTCATGTCTCCAATCCCCTCTTATATTACACTTGCTTTCTATTTTGAATTTTTATTCACACAAAAAATAGAAGATTTACTGTTATGCAGACTGCTGCATTATTGTAAAAATGGTACAAATAATATCAGCGTATTTGTGAAAGCATATTAGACCCACCAATTGACGTGTATTGGATGCATGACATGATTTGTTTACTCTTGAACATTGGCAAAAATCGAAAATTTCTGCTATTTTGAGCTCAATTTCAACATACACTTTTAGTCTGTAAAGCATTCAAAATCATCTCTTATTTCTGTAATTTATCTTCCATTCTATCAAATAAGACCAAGAAAACGAGAATACAACCATAAATACCATACAAAAATACACCGCAAAGTCGGTGTTTTAACCCTTAAACGGTCCAAACGTTTATATACGTTAGTACTGCTACTGCCCCAAACGTATATTTACATTTTATTTTTCCTGCCTCCAAATTTGGCACGATTGGCCTGAGATACCTGGTCAGCATAGAATGGGCCTTAACAATCGGTGTGTGCTCTATTAAAAAAATCTATGACCACTTAGTACCTTGTGGGAGTACCAGTTAAATTGAGCGCCAACAGTGTGGCAAACACCAAGGATTCACTGATGTTATGTCATATTAACACTCCCCTTTTAAGTACATAAGAACATAAGAAAGGAGGAACACTGCAGCAGGCCTGTTGGCCAATACTAGGCAGGTCCTTCACAATCCATCCCACTAACAGAATACGTATTTTGCTCATCCCAAATTTCAATGCTACCCAAGAAATAAGCTTTGATAATTCTATTTACTCATGTGCAAGTCCCACTCAAATCCAACCCCTGCCATCCTGACAGAATGTCCTATAACCTATGCCCTAAGAGAAACGATTCTGGAGCATGTATAATACGTATTTGGCAGACTGGCCAGCTGGCTGGCTTTGGCGGTCTCTCTGTCTGTATCTGTCTATATCTCGTCTGTCTGTCTATATCTCCGTCTGTCTGTCTATATCTCCGTCTGTCTGTCTATATCTCCGTCTGTCTGTCTATATCTCCGTCTGTCTGTCTATATCTCCGTCTGTCTGTCTATATCTCCGTCTGTCTGTCTATATCTCCGTCTGTCTGTCTATATCTCCGTCTGTCTGTCTATATCTCCGTCTGTCTGTCTATATCTCCGTCTGTCTGTCTATATCTCCGTCTGTCTGTCTATATCTCCGTCTGTCTGTCTATATCTCCGTCTGTCTGTCTATATCTCCGTCTGTCTGTCTATATCTCCGTCTGTCTGTCTATATCTCCGTCTGTCTGTCTATATCTCCGTCTGTCTGTCTATATCTCCGTCTGTCTGTCTATATCTCCGTCTGTCTGTCTATATCTCCGTCTGTCTGTCTATATCTCCGTCTGTCTGTCTATATCTCCGTCTGTCTGTCTATATCTCCGTCTGTCTGTCTATATCTCCGTCTGTCTGTCTATATCTCCGTCTGTCTGTCTATATCTCCGTCTGTCTGTCTATATCTCCGTCTGTCTGTCTATATCTCCGTCTGTCTGTCTATATCTCCGTCTGTCTGTCTATATCTCCGTCTGTCTGTCTATATCTCCGTCTGTCTGTCATATCTCCGTCTGTCTGTCTATATCTCCGTCTGTCTGTCTATATCTCCGTCTGTCTGTCTATATCTCCGTCTGTCTGTCTATATCTCCGTCTGTCTGTCTATATCTCCGTCTGTCTGTCTATATCTCCGTCTGTCTGTCTATATCTCCGTCTGTCTGTCTATATCTCCGTCTGTCTGTCTATATCTCCGTCTGTCTGTCTATATCTCCGTCTGTCTGTCTATATCTCCGTCTGTCTGTCATATCTCCGTCTGTCTGTCTATATCTCCGTCTGTCTGTCTATATCTCCGTCTGTCTGTCTATATCTCCGTCTGTCTGTCTATATCTCCGTCTGTCTGTCTATATCTCTGTCTGTCTATATCTCCGTCTGTCTGTCTATATCTCCGTCTGTCTGTCTATATCTCCGTCTGTCTGTCTATATCTCCGTCTATCTGTCTATATCTCCGTCTATCTGTCTATATCTCTGTCTATCTGTCTATATCTCCGTCTATCTGTCTATATCTCCGTCTATCTGTCTATATCTCCGTCTATCTGTCTATATCTCCGTCTATCTGTCTATATCTCCGTCTATCTGTCTATATCTCCGTCTATCTGTCTATATCTCCGTCTATCTGTCTATATCTCTGTCTATCTGTCTATATCTCCGTCTATCTGTCTATATCTCCGTCTCTCTCTCTCTCACATGTTCACATAAGTACAGTGGACCCTCGGTTTTCGCCGAAAATTATTTCCAGAATGCTGCTCAAGTGCCATTACCGAACGAATTTACTTCCTTAAGAAATAATGTCACGTAGGTTAGTCTATTTCAGACCCCCAAAAATACACTTGCAAAAGCACTTACGAAAATACACTTACATAAATGTTCGAGTTTGGAGATGACCGAAAACCGAGGGACCACTGTACAGTTATTATACATAATGTAAATTACCTAGGATAACCCAAAAATTCTAGGCAAAGTGCTATACAGTGCTTGTAGATATAAGACATAATAAGCATGACTGGTAAGTAATACGCATTGTCACTTCTGCATCGTGTGTAATACCTGTTAGTTTATGAGCCGCTCTCTGAGACTGAGAGACAAGCAGACGGAAAGACACACAGGCAGACAGAAAGACCGAGACACACATGCATACAGAAAGACAGACACACACAGGCAGACAGATAAGCAGAGCTAGACAGATACAGACAGATAGATATATATATAGGCAGACAGATAGACAGACAGATAGATAGATAGACAGGTAGACATACATGTTTGTGTGTGACAGTGAAAACAAATAAAGCCAGGGTTCCCTGCAGTAGTGCTTTATTATCAAGTGTCACTCCACTGCTTACCCTGTCAGCAGTTTAGTGACCCATCATAAACACCATGCTTCAAGAAGTTTCATATATATACTCCAGCGTGTCTAAAACATTGCTGAGACCTATAAATACTTTGTATACAGTAGACCAACCAGCCAGTCAGGCTGTGGTTCGTACGTTGGACTGCGTGCGGCCAGCAGTAACAGCCTGGTTGATCAGGCCCTGATCCACCATGAGGCCTGGTCACAGACCGGGCCACCAGGGCAATGACCCCCAGAACTCTCTCCAGGTAAACTCCAGACCGACATTTAGCACGAGTTTATTTGGCACGATTTGGGTAAAGCACGATTGAAGAATTGCGGCACAATTTTATGTAACACGTCGTAAAATTAATTTAACACAGTTCAGTTTGCAGGAAGGAAAAAAAAATTCCCTTTTCCTCAAGTACTGTATCCGCCTTGTTGTGGATCAGTGGGGGAGACCTCCTGCCACCCCAGCCACCCACCGACAACACCCCACCATCCCAGCATTCGTAGTTCATACGTGTCCAGTCCAACTTCTCTGCTACAAGCTTATGATTGTGGATTGTGTTTTGATCTTTTAATTACTATATCTTGTACAGTGGACCCTCGGAAATCGAACACTCCAAACTCGCCCTTTTATGTAAGTTTATTATTGTAAGTGCTTTTATAGGTGTATTTTTGGGGGTCTGAAATGGACTAATCTAATTTACATCATTCCTTATGAGAATAAATTTGTTTGGTAACAGCACTTGAACAGCATTCTGGAATGAAGAATGATCGATTTCCGGGGGTCCACTGTATCTGCCAAGCAATCATGACACCCAGTAGGCATACCAGCGTTGCTCAAAGTGGCAAGAAAAGGTATAAGTATTTAAGTCTTAGAATTAACGAAGAAAACAAAGATATTAGACAAGACATAACCTGTGGCCTTAATGAAGTGTTTCTTTGTACACACAAAAAAAGGTAAACATAAGTTTGTGGCTAACTGACTGACTGACTTACTGAATGATTGATTGATTGATTGACTGACTGACTGACTTACTGAATGATTGATTGACTGACTGACTGACTGACTGACTTACTGAATGATTGATTGACTGACTGACTGACTTACTGAATGATTGATTGACTGACTGACTGACTTACTGAATGATTGATTGACTGACTGACTGACTTACTGAATGATTGATTGACTGACTGACTGACTTACTGAATGATTGATTGATTGACTGACTGACTTACTGAATGATTGATTGATTGATTGACTGACTTACTGAATGATTGATTGATTGACTTACTGAATGATTGATTGACTGACTGACTTACTGAATGATTGATTGACTGACTGACTTACTGAATGATTGATTGACTGACTGACTTACTGAATGATTGATTGATTGATTGACTGACTTACTGAATGATTGATTGATTGATTGACTGACTTACTGAATGATTGATTGACTGACTTACTGAATGATTGATTGACTGACTGACTTACTGAATGATTGATTGATTGATTGATTGACTGACTTACTGAATGATTGATTGACTGACTGACTTACTGAATGATTGATTGACTTACTGAATGATTGATTGACTTACTGAATGATTGATTGACTTACTGAATGATTGATTGACTTACTGAATGATTGATTGACTGACTGAATGATTGATTGACTACTGAATGATTGATTGACTTACTGAATGATTGATTGACTTACTGAATGATTGATTGACTTACTGAATGATTGATTGACTGACTGAATGATTGATTGACTGACTGAATGATTGATTGACTGACTGAATGATTGATTGACTGACTGAATGATTGATTGACTGACTGAATGATTGATTGACTGACTGAATGATTGATTGACTGACTGAATGATTGATTGACTGACTGAATGATTGATTGACTGACTTACTGAATGATTGATTGACTGACTTACTGAATGATTGATTGACTGACTTACTGAATGATTGATTGACTGACTTACTGAATGATTGATTGACTGACTTACTGAATGATTGATTGACTGACTTACTGAATGATTGATTGACTGACTTACTGAATGATTGATTGACTGACTTACTGAATGATTGATTGACTGACTTACTGAATGATTGATTGACTGACTTACTGAATGATTGATTGACTGACTTACTGAATGATTGATTGACTGACTTACTGAATGATTGATTGACTGACTTACTGAATGATTGATTGACTGACTTACTGAATGATTGATTGACTGACTTACTGAATGATTGATTGACTGAAATTACTGAATGATTGATTGACTTACTTACTGAATGATTGATTGACTGACTTACTGAATGATTGATGACTGATGATTACTGACTTACTGAATGATTGACTGACTGAATGATTGACTGACTGACTGAATGATTGACTGACTGACTGAATGATTGACTGACTGACTGAATGATTGACTGACTGACTGAATGATTGACTGACTGACTGAATGATTGACTGACTGACTGAATGATTGACTGACTGACTTTGACTTACTGAATGATTGATGACTGACTGACTTACTGAATGATTGACATTCTGATTACGAATGACTGACTTACTGAATGACTTGACTGACTGACTTACTGAATGACTTGACTGACTTACTGACTTAACTGACTGAATGACTTAAAGTTAGACACTCCAGTTCAACCATCGACTTCAGTACCAGAACCTCTACCATCCACTTCAGCC
>WNWK01015566.1:0-20000 GCA_009830355.1 Cherax destructor
TTCCCTTATTGGGCTTTCTGCTCATGCTCCACGGTTGTGTGTTCTTTGTCTATATGTGCAAGTGATACTCGGTCTCATCTTTGTATTCTTTCCCTTTTCGCCTGTTATCAATATGTTCACCATACATCTTTTCTTGGCGTTTCCACTCCTACATACTCTTCAGATTTGTCGATGTAGCATTATATTTTCACTCTCATTACTGCAGCATTGACTTCCATCCCAAACCTTGAGTAGGCATTATTGGAAACGTGTATCCTGGTGGTCTCTTGACTGCACTCTTGCTCTGCGATATAAACGTTCTGTGTGAGGCCTCTACTGTTACAACAGAACTATCCACTGTTTCTGGGTTTTAAACAGACAAGGGAGTTTGTCCATCGTGTTATACACACGCGAAAAATACTTGCTGGCAAGCATAAGTGTCCACTGATAATTTCACTACTTCTGTGTACACAGTCTGGCAAAATGGCATATGTGCTGACTGACAAATACTCTCTAGACTATTCTTATGATTGCTGGAGCAAGCGTTACACACCTGTTGAGATTGCCACAGCAGCTGAGCATTACTTTATATATCTAATGGGCTCCAGCTCTTCCAAAGTCTTTCCTCTAAACCTGAGAGGGAGACAGCATCTTTATTTCTTCAAGTTCATGTACAAGGTATACAGACCATAGCTGACATCAATGACATACTACTATATAGAAAGCTACTTGTTATGCAGAGGATTTCCCGCATATTAGGTAATTTTTTCCCAGGATACGACCCACACCAGTCGACTAACACCCAGGTACCGACTTTTAAAAATAGGTGAACACGGACAACCGGTGGAAGGAAACACTCCCAATGTTTTCACCCTTCCCAGGAATCGAACCCGGACACTCAGCATGTGAAGCGAGAGGTTTTTGCCACCAGGCCACGGTTTGTTTATACAGCATGAATTGACTTGCTGTTGGAGTGTGATCTAAGTAATATTTATGAAGGAATTCAATGAAACAAGTTAGCCGGACTTTAGTCTTTCTTCATTTTTGGGTCACCACCCTGTGTATATATATATATATATATATATATATATATATATATATATATATATATATATATATATATATGTCGTGCCGATTAGGTAAAACTTCCTATTTTGGCTTAGCAACGCTCATCTTGCCATATAAGACAAGCGAAAATTTGTGTATGCAATAATTTTCCTAAAATCATTCTGAACCTAACGAAAAAAGTATATTTCATTGTGTTTGTTTATTATTAAATTATTGTTAATTTATCTAAAATATATTTAGTTGGGTTAGGCTAAATTAAATTGCGCTTGTTGTAATAAGGTTAGGTAAGTTTTCAAAGTTTCTCTTGGTACAAAATTATTTTTTTTTACATTAACATAAATGAAAAAAACGTATCTATAAACGTATAAGTGAAAATTTTAGAAAGGACTTAATTTTAAATGAGTTCTTGCTCATTGACCAGTTTTACCTAATCGGCACGACATATATATATATATATATATATATATATATATATATATATATATATATATATATATATATATATATATATATATATATATATATATATATATATATATGTCGTGCTGATTAGGTAAAACTTGCGATTTTGGCTTAAATAGCAACGCTCACCTTGCCATATAAGACAAGTGAAAATTTGTGTATGCAATAATTTCGCCAAAATCATTCTGAACATAAAGAAAAAATATATTTCATTGTGTTTGTTTATTATTAAATTAATGTTAACGTATCTAAAATATATTTAGTTGGGTTAGGCTAAATTAAATTGCGTTTGTTGTAATAAGGTTAGGTAGGTTTTCAAATTTTCTTGGTACAAAAGTATAAATTATTACATTAACATAAATGAAAAAATATATCTTTAAACGTATAAGAGAAAAATTTAGAAAGGACTTAATTTTAGATGAGTTCTTGCTAATTGACCAGTTTTACCTAATCGGCAAGACATATATATATATATATATATATATATATATATATATATATATATATATATATATATATATATATATATATATATATATATATATATATATATATTTATTTATTTATATATATAATGCAACCACGAACAAGTGGTTTTTAAACAATAATAAACTGCGGCTAGCCGGGAATCGAACCACTGTTATTTTAGACTGGCTCATGGGAAGCAAGTAAAAAACCACGACTCTAACCACTGGGCCATCAATCTAACTTATCTAATAGTATATTGTTGAGGCTTTAGATACAGAGTTGTCACTTTCGCAAAATTTAAATTTACCTGGCAACATAAACCTTCTGATAGATACGTGATATTTACTTTTCTTTCTTTCAAAATATGGCAGTCAAGGTGAAGCCTCTGTCAACTAAATTTAAAACTGCGGGACACAGGCAAGGACTGGGAATTTATTGAGCTAACTTACTCTCTTACTTATGTTTGATACTTCTTGACCACGAGTCTGATGTAATGTATCTTATTCTTTCACTATCCTAGGCTCCCTCTCATGGGCTCCCTCTCATGGGCTCCCTCTCATGGTCTCAGTCTCATGGTCTCACTCTCATGGGTTCCCTCTCATGGTCTCACTCTCATGGGCTCACTCTCATGGGCTCCCTCTCATGGGTTCCCTCTCATGGGCTCCCTCTCATGGGCTCCCTCTCATGGTCTCAGTCTCATGGTCTCACTCTCATGGGCTCCCTCTCATGGGCTCCCTCTCATGGGCTCCCTCTCATGGGCTCACACTCATTGGCTCCCTCTCATGGGCTCCCTCTCATGATATCACTCTCATGGGTTCACTCTCATTGGCTCACTCTATGGGATCACTCTCATGGGCTCGCTCTCATGGGCTTACTCTCATGGGTTCGCTCTCATGGGTTCCCTCTCATGGGCTCACTCTCACTGTCTCACTCTCATGGGTTCGCTCTCATGGGCTTACTCTCATGGTCTCACTCTCATGGGTTCACTCTCATGGACTCACTCTCATGGGCTCGCTCTCATGGGCTCGCTCTCATGGGCTCACTCTCATGGTCTCACTCTCATGGGTTCACTCTCATGGTCTCAATCTCATGGGTTCACTTTCATGAACTCACTCTCATGGGCTCGCTCTCATGGGCTCGCTCTCATGGGCTCGCTCTTATGGGCTCGCTCTTATGTACTCGCTCTCATTGGCTCATTCTCATGGGCTCACCCTCATGGGCTCACTCTCATTTGCTCGCTCTCATGGGCTCGCTTTTATGGGCTCGCTCTCATGGGCTCGCTTTCATGGTCTCACTCTCATGGTCTCACTCTCATGGGTTCACTTTTATGGGCTCACTCTCATGGGTTCACCTTTATGGGCTCACTCTCATGGGCTCGCTCTCATGGGCTCGCTCTATGGGCTCGCTCTCATGGGCTCACTCTCATGGGCTCGCTTTCATGGGCTCGCTCTCATGGGCACGCTCTTATGGGCTCGCTCTCATGGGCTCACTCTCATGGGCTCACCCTCATGGGCTCACTCTCATGGGCTCGCTCTAATGGGCTCGCTTTCATGGGCTCGCTCTCATGGGCTAGCTTTCATGGGCTCGTTCTCATGAGCTCGCTCTCATGGGCTCACTCTCATGGGCTCGCTCTTATGGTCTCGCTCTCATGGGCTCGCTCTCATGGGCTCCCTCTCATGAGTTCAATCTCATGGGCTCACTCTCATGGGTTCACTCTCATGGGCTCGCTCTCATGTGCTCGTTCTTATGGGCTCGCTTTCATGGGCTCACTCTCATGGGCTCACTCTCATGGCTCGCTCTCATGGGCTCGCTTTCATGGGCTCACTCTCATGGGCTCACTCTCATGGCTCCCTCTCATGGGTTCACTCTCATGGGCTCACTCTCATGGGTTCGCCCTCATGTGCTCACTCTCATGTGCTCACTCTCATGAGCTCACTCTTATGGGCTCTCTCTCTTGGGCTCGCTCTCATGGGCTCCCTCTCATGGGTTCTCTCTCATGTGCTCACTCTCATAGACTCGCTCTCATGGGCTCGCTCTCATGGGCTCACTCTCATGGTCTCACTCTCATGGGTTCACTATCATGGGCTCACTCTCATGGTCTCAATCTCATGGGTTCACTTTCATGGGCTCACTCTCATGGGCTCGCTCTCATGGGCTCGCTCTCATGGGCTCGCTCTCATGGGCTCCCTCTCATGGGTTCACTCTCATGGTCTCACTCTCATACGCTCGCTCTCATGGGCTCGCTCCTATGGGCTCGCTCTCATGGGCTCACTCTCATGGGCTCACTCTCATGGGCTCGCTCTCATGGGCTCCCTTTCATGGGCTCGCTCTTATGGGCTCGCTCTTATGTGCTCGCTCTCATTGGCTCATTCTCATGGGCTCACCCTCATGGGCTCACTCTCATTTGCTCGCTCTCATGGGCTCGCTTTTATGGGCTCGCTCTCATTTGCTCGCTTTCATGGGCTCGCTCTCATTGGCTTACGCTCATGGGCTCACTCTCATGGGCTCGCTCTTATGGGCTCGCTCTCATGGGCTCGCTCTCATCTGCTCCCTCTCATGGGTTCACTCCCATGGGCTCACTCTCATGGGCTCACTCTCATGGGTTCGCTCTCATGGGCTCGCTCTTATGGGCTCGCTTTAATTGGCTCACTCTCATGAGCTCGCTCTCATGGGCTCGCTTTCATGGGCTCGCTCTTATGGGCTCGCTCTCATGGGCTCGCTCTCATTTGCTCCCTCGCATGGGTTCACTCCCATTGGCTCACTCTCATGGGCTCGCTCTCATGGGTTCGCTTTCATGGGCTCGCTCTTATGGGCTCGCTTTAATTGGCTCACTCTCATGGGTTCGCTCTCATGGGGCTCGCTTTCATTTGCTCGCTTTCATGGGCTCGCTCTCATGGGCTCGCTCTCATGGGCTCGCTCTCATGGGCTCACTCTCATGGGCTCGCTCTTATGGTCTCTCTCTCATGGGCTCGCTCTCATGGACTCCCTCTCATGGGTTCTCTCTCATGGGCTCACTCTAATGGGCTCGCTCTCATGGGCTCGCTCTCATGGGCTCGCCCTTATGGGCTCGCTCTCATGGGCTCACTCTCATGGACTCACTCTCATGGGCTCACTTTCATGGGCTCGCTTTCATGGGCTCACTCTCATGGGCTTTGTCTCATGGGCTCGCTTTCATGGGCTCACTCTCATGGGCTCACTCTCATGGGTTCACTCTCATGGGCTAGCTCTCATGGGCTCGCTTTCGTTGGCTCGCTCTCATGGGCTCGCTCTCATGGGCTCACTCTCATTGGCTCACTCTTATGGGCTCACTCTCATTGGCTCACTCTCATGTGCTCACTCTCATGGGCTCGCTCTTATGGGCTCGCTCTCATGGGCTCCCTCTCATGGGCTCCTTCTCATGGGCTCGCTCTCATGGGCGCGCTCTTATGGACTCGCTCTCATGGGCTCACTCTCATGGGCTCACTCTCATGGGCTCGCTCTCATGGGCTCGCTTTCAAGGGTTCACTCTCATAGGCTCGCTCTCATGGGCTCGCTCTCATGGGCTCGCTCTCATGGGCTTGCTCTTATGGGCTCGCTCCCATGGGCTCTTTCTCATGGACTCACTCTCATGGGCTCGCTCTCATGGGCTCACTCTCATGGGCTCACTCTCATGGGGTCGCTTTCATGGACTCGCTCTCATGGGTTCGCTTTCATGGACTCTCTCTCATGGGCTTGCTGTCATGGGCTCGCTCTTTTTTTCTCAGATGGTTACATGTTTTTTGCTACTCTCTCATTCACTCTCTCACTCTTGGACAATACTTCTCCTTAGATTTAATATCTTTTTCTCGTACTCATCCACTCTCTCTCCCAGACACTCTTAATAACTCACTCACGGACACTCTTAATCCCTCATTCTCAGACACAATCCCTCACTCCCGGACAATCTTAATCCCTCGCTGTCGAACACTCTTAATCCCTCACTCTCATAAGAACAAAATAAAAGAACATTGCAGCAGGCCTACTGACCCATGCAAGGCAGGTCCATGTCACTCCCCGGCTTGACCGACGACCCACCTAGTCTGGTCACTTCCACTTAAGGAAGGAGCAAAGCATAAGACCTAGTAGCACAAGCTAGTCAGGTTCAACTCACTTCCACCAACACCCACTCAGATATTTATCTAACCTATTTTTAAAACTACACAACATCTTAGCTTCTATGACGGTACTCGGGAGTTTGTTCCTCTCATCCACAACTCTATTACCAAACCAGTGCTTTCCTATATCTTTCCTGAATCTGAACTTTTCCAACTTGAAACCATTGCTGCGAGTCCTGTCTTGGCTGGATATTTTCAGCACGCTATTTACATCCCCATTATTTATTCCTGTTCTCCATTTATACACCTCAATCATACCCCCCCCCTAATTCTATGGCTTTCATAGGGAAGATTTCTGATACATGGGATCAACTTTGTAATCCTCCTCTGTACGTTTTCCAGTGCATTTATATCCATTCTGAATACGGTGACCAGAACTGTGCCGCATAATCTAAATGAGGCCTAAACAATGATATATTGAGTTGAAGAACAACCTGAGGACTTCTATTATTTATACTTCTTGATATAAAGCCAAGAATTCTGTTAGCCTTAATGCGAACACTTATGCACTGCTGTCTTGGTTTTAGATTACTGCTAACCAGAACTCGTAAATCCTTTTCGCAATCAGTAGTATTAAGATCTACATTATTCAGTTTATATGTGGCATGGTTATTTTCTTGTCCAACATTTAGAACTTTGCATTTGTCTATATTAAACTGCATCTGCCACTTCTGAGACTACTGCATCAGTCTATTCAAATAATCATGGAGTTCTCTAATGTCCTTATTAGAATAAATTGGACGGCCTATTTTGGTGTCATCAGCAAATTTGCTTATGTCGCTATTTATTCCCTCATCAATGTCGTTTATGTAAATTGAGAACAACAAGGGGACCAACACTGACCCCTGCGGAACACCGCTTGTGACGTGCCCCCACTCTTATTTCTCTCCATATATGCAAACTCTCTCCTGCCTATTTGTCAACCACGCCTCTACCCAGGAAAAAAATTCTCCTCCTATTTAAGTTTCCTCAGTATCCTCTGATGTGGAATTCTATCGAAAGCCTTACTGAAGTCCATGTACACAATATCATATTCATTACCATGATCTACCTCCTCAAACACCTTAGTGAAAAAGTTAGTAAATTCGTAAGACAGGAACGCTCCTTAGTAAAACCGTGTAGAGATTCATTAATCAAGATGGATACGAGTTGCCTCGGCAATTAATGATTCCACTGTTGAGGTAAGGCTTATTGGTCTATAGTTCGAAGCTAAGGACCTGTCACCTGCCTAGTGAATAGGTATTTCCACTTATAAGGTACTATGCCAGTTTGTAGTGATATGTTGAAAGATTAGCCAAAGGTTTGCTAAGTTTCTCTTTACATCCCTTTAAAACCCTTTCAAACAATTCATCAGGGCCTGGGGATTGGCTAGGTTTTATTTTCTCTATTTGTCTGAGGACCATGTCACTAGTTAACCCAATCGTGCATAGTTTCTTTCCTGCCCTCATGCGTTGCATCCAGTGGACTTGTAGCAGCGATTCTCCCTGAACTTCTTAGGGACAAGATTGGAGTCCATGACCAAAAGTTCGCTGATGGAGCCAGGATCTGGGAAAATCTAACGGGCTTTACACTAGACCTACACCCCCCAACAACTACAAACAGTCACACTGGGATGGCCCAATAGTGGAATGCTTCAGAGTGTGTCGGGGAAGGATAGAGCTCGCCTCCTAGCAGTGAGAGCTCCTCATGCAGGGGACTTTATGTTGGCTGTTCCCGGCCTTGACACACTCCTCGAAAAACAGACCATCCGCATGGTGTTGTCATTCGACTTATTCTCGATGAACACAAGTGTACTTGTGGCAGTGAAACAGCAGACTGATTCGGGTTCCTTGGTCTTGTGTGCCGTTAATTCGAGGAGAGGATTGCAAGACATGAAAAGGTTAATAACATTATCAAGAGGAGCCTCACAACACCGGATGCCCAGCAATAAGATAGCCACCCCAACTATGCAGATCTGATGGCAGCCATAAGAATCCAGATGGTATCACCCTTCAAGCCTAGACAGGCGGCAAGCAGGTGGTGTGGGACTACACATGTGCATCTACCTTGGGTGATACTTATCTCCAATACACCAGGGAGGAAAAAGTAGCAGCTACCAGCTTCATGGAGTCCCAAAGGTCTAGAAAATACTTGTCCATCATTAAATGTTTGTCCCCATAGACTCGGAGACCCTTGGCTAATGGGGAAAGAGTGCATATAAGTTCCTAAGGAGCTAGGCAAAAGACTCATCAAGTTAACTAGGGATCCCAAGGCAGCTAGTTTCATTTCCAGCGACTCAGCGCTGCTGTTCAGAGGGGTAATGTCTACTGAATCTTGGGTACGCGCCAAAGCTCTGACGAGCTGTATGAGATTTTCACATTATAATCAGTTACAAACACGTACCAATATGTACTAGACATGTTTCTCTCACACGTCCACCATTTCCCACCGAGGCAGGGTGACCCAAAAAGAAAGAAAAACCCAAAAAGAAAAAACAAACTTTCATCATTCAACACTTTCACCAGTGCTCATGCATAATCATTGTCTTCAAAGAGGCGCTCAGATACGACAGTTTATATGTCCCTCAAAACTGCCAATATCCCAATCCTCTCGTTTAAAGTGCTGGCTAACCGGTTTCCTTCACAAAATATTACCCTGCTAACACTCTAACAGGTTGTCAAGACCCAAAATCCATTCATCTCCATTTATTCCTATCTAATACGCTTAAGCAAGCTTGTTGGAAGTTCAAGCCTCTCGCCAACAAAACCTCCTTTACCCATCCCTCCAACCTTTTCAAGAACGACCCCTACCATGCCTTCCTTCTCCTATAGATTTATACACTCTTCAAGTCAATCTACTTTGTTCCATTCTCTCTAAATGACAAAGCCATGTCAACAACCCCTCCTCAACAACCCCACTTCAACAACCCCTCCTCAACAATCCCCTCCTCACCTCCTCAACAATCTCCTCCTCACCTCCTCAACAACCCCTTCTCAACAACCTCTCCTCAACAACCCCTCCTCAACAACCCCTTCTCAACAACCTCTCCTCAACAACCCCTCCTCAACAACCCCTTCTCAACAACCCCTCCTCAACAACCCCACCTCAACAACCCCTCCTCAACCTTCTTACTAATATCTTTTTTTTTTTTTAATACAAATGCTTAATTCACAAATCCATCAGATCACATAATTACTAAACCACAATTAAACATAATTACAAGTAAAGCACATTATTCATTTAATTATCCTCAAAAATGTAGTATCTCACCTTAATACATAAGGTGTAACTCATATCCGGTCTGCTTATCAATGAACTATTTTACATAAACATCAGACCAAACTCCAAACTTTAGCAACATACAATACTTTATGTTGTAAAAAATAAAACTAACAGCGGCCTAAAATTTCAAAATGAATTAACCCCATCAGGTAAAAGTTTTATTACATACCTATGCCCACTACTACTAACCTAATTACAGATCTTGTAAGCACATGAATCTCCAATGAAATACATTTAAATACACATTAAAGTACAGGTAATATACTCGTAACTATTTAAGAAGTCAGCGTTTTAACACATCTTTATATGCTTACTAGTTTAGTTTCATCGCTCAAACACTACTGGCGTTCTTCTGACAGTATAAAAATTACACATATTAGTACTGCATTTTAATAACATAATGTAACTCAGATAACGTACAACAGTACTACAATCATGATGTATGTGTACGTGTTACATTAGCTCCAGTCTCAAGCTCTCTTCCAATAACCAATCACCGTTCACCAAACACACTACTCTCTTCATTCTCACCCACCTACAATCCATTTTACCACAAGAGTTACTAACTTTTGCTTGGACGACATTGATCAAAATTGAAAACATAAAATTTCTTACATCTGAGTACCTGTGCACAGCACCACTTCTGCTGCCACTACAGCGGCTAAAATCCAGGCAATTCCACAAATTTCCCCTTAATTATTAGTCTTAAAGTCAGTCACAACATTCTATGAAGTTCATACATTCCCGACTCACTCATCTAATCCTATCCTAATGTTCAATGAAGTCAACCCCACAATAATACAATGCGTCATCCGTCAAACCCCATCCCCACTCCCCCTATTCTTACCCCCACTGTTGAACCCCCCACCCAATCACTTGGGCACACACAATGCTTCACGTTTTAACATCCCCTTCCTCAACAATCCACCCACTGACATTACACTTAAACATGATGAAATCCCCCGCTCCCCTCCCAGGTGTCAAGCCATTTCCTGCTCCTACTCATCCACCCAATAACACCTGCAAATTCATCTCTCTATACTCACTAGAGAACAAGTCTTCATACCTTCTCCCACACACCCACCTATTCCTATTTCTTGTCCTAATCATAATTGCAGCTTTTGCCCTAATGCGTTCTCGTGCCCCCACCTCCCTTACCCGCCATGACTCACACACAAAATCAACCGGTACATACATTAAAGCCCTTCTCATACTCTTCACAACTCCGCCCAAATCCAAACTAATAGCCCATCCTTTGCAAAACACCACCCATCCATTCCCTCACCGGCCCCAAACTTTCACAAAAATATATTGCATGCATTCCATTCTCCTGATTACCACACCTTTCACATCTTCCATCCCTTATGATGCCCTTGGATGCAACCACCCCATGCAAAAACTGATACATTAATTCCCTATCCCTCGGTCTCAACTTTAATCCTTTAAACCCTTTCCAAACATGAAGCCAATCATACATAGGATATTCACTTGCACCCTCAATAACATTCCTACCCCATCCCATTATTTCAATCTCAATTGCAGTCCATCTATGAGTAGTCTTCACTACCATCATTTGCCGCAAAATATCCCAACCCATCCTTAAATCCCTCCTTCCCCACCATCTACCCAGATCTATTGCCATCATACCTACTCTCCCCGCTTCCATGCCACCCCAACGTACAACACACCTTTTAACATACAAGCTAAATAAGCATCGCTCCAACCCAATAAGCCCCAGGCCACCCCTATCTACCCTGTTCCTAACTATTTCCTTCCTCAGCCACGGCCGACCATACGCCCAAATGTATCTCATGACTCTCAGCTCAAGTCTTCTAATATCTGATTGCAACAAAGGGAAAACCACTGCCACGTGTCAAAGTTTACTATACACTAGTGTGTTGACCGGATCTACCCTTTGCTGCAACGTAAGATCACCCAGCCTCCACCCTTTTATCCTACTTAATGCCTTTTGCACCACGTTCTCTGAATTAACTCTATGGGAATCACTCACAGTATTTAAATATATTACCCTACACATCTTAATTTCATCAACTATCATCCACCAATGCCTTTCCCCCTCCCACCTATCCACCCACCTCCAATAACTTTGATTTGGCACAATTCACTCACATACCAGTAGCCCCGCCAAACACTTCAATTATACATCCCACATTACGTAAACCCTCCCCACTACTTACAAGCACAGTCGTGTCATCTACATACCCTATGATTCTTTGCACCCCACCTCTATTATGTTCATTTCCCTCACCCTCTATGCCTAACCTTACCAGTCTGTAGAACGGATCCTGCATACACGCAAATAAACACTGCGACAGTGGACATCCCTGTCGCAATCCTCTTCCCATAATGATCCTTTCTCCCATTCTACCATTCACACATACTTTCACACCTGCCTCCCTATACACAGTTTCTACCCATTCAACTACATCCTCTCCAAAACCCTCTCTCCTCATGATCTCATACAACGTCCCCCTTTCTACACTATCATACACTCTTTGCCAATAAATTGCTAAGACCCCTCCCTCAGTCCAATCATCTATAAATTCTCTGATGCGTTCATGTCCTTGTATCATGCTTCTCCCCGGTATCCCACACTGCCCCTCCTCTATGACCCCACCCAATACTTTTTTCAATCTATTTGCCAATAACTTAGCAAATTTTTTACTAATATCTTTAGTAAGTCCACACCTCCATCTAATTTAAACACTTCAAATTCTCTTCATAAAATTTACACCTCACATTGCCCTTAGGCACAACATCAGTACTGCCTCCAGCCTCCTTCTCGCTGCAGCATATACAACCCAAGCTTCACACCCATATAAGAATGTTGGTACCACTATACTCTTGTACCTTCCCATCTTTGCCTCTATGGATAACGTTTTTTTTTTTGTCTCCACAGATACCTCAACACACCACTCACCTTTTTTCTTTCATCAATTCTTGGTTAATCTCATCCTTCATAATCTCATCTGCTGACAAGTCCACTAGCAAATATCTGAACACATTCACCTCTTCCATACTCCCTCCCGCCAGTTCGATATCCATTTTTTTTTCTTATCTAAATTCTTTGATTCCCTCATCACCTTTCTCTTATGTATGTTCACTTTCAACTTTATACCTTTACACACCCTCTCAAACTCGTCAACTAACCATCACCTCTGTCACTACTAGCATTATCACCACATCATTAGTAAAACCACCACTGTCACACCATCACTATCACTATTCCCGCTATCACCAACACTATCATTCACTACCACCATTATCACGACTATCACATCCATCATAACTATCACCACACTACTATCAACACTATCCCTATCGACACTATCACCACCACCTCAATTACCACAGCCACTGTCACCACACTAGCACAATCACTAACACTTCCACTGTCACCACAAAGACAGTCACCACTGTCACCACCACTATCACCATCACTATCACTATCCCTACCACTATTATCAATACAATCACTACCGTAACTATCATCATGCACACTATCACAACACAATCCTCACTATCAACACACCACATCTACTATCACCTTCATCAATATCACTATCACCAACACCATTACCATCAGTAACACCCACTGTCTCAACTATCACCAGCAGCACTATCACCACACCAGTAACAATACCACTACGATCACCGACACTATCACCACACTATTAATACCAACACTATCATCGAAGACATTATCACCACCACTGTTACAATCTCCACTATCAGACAAGATTTCCGCCACCACTATTGACCACCTCAATCATCAACGCTATCACCATCACCACACACTCTATCAACACCATCACTTTCACCACCAGCACTGTTATATTTATACAGCAACAATTGAGTCTGTTCATTACCCACCTGAGTTTAACACCATGATAACACCTGTGTTTAACATCATGATAAAACCTGTGTTTAGCGTCATGATAACACCTGTGTTAACACCATGATACCACCTGTGTTTAACACCATGATATCATCTGTGTTTAACACCATGATAACACCTGTGTTTAACATCATGATAACACCTGTGTTTAACACCATGATAACACCTGTATTTAACACGATGATAACACCTGTGTTTAACTCCATGATAACACCAGTATTTAACACCATGATAACACCTGTATTTAACTTCATGATAACACTTGTCTTTAACTCCATGATAAAACCTGTATTTAACACCATGATAACATTGTGTTTAACACCATGATAACACCTGTGTTTAACTCCATTTTAAGAACTGTGTTTAACACCATGATAACACCTGTGTTTAACACCATGATAACACCTATGTTTAACACCATAATAACACTTGTGCTTAACACCATGATAACACCTGTGTTTAACACCATAATAACACCTGTGTTTAACTCCATGATTAAACATGTAGTTAACACCGTGATAACATCTGTGTTTAATACCATGATAACACCTGTTTAACTCTATGATAAAACCTGTATTTAACACAATGATAACATATCTGTTTAACCCCATGATAACACCTGTGTTTAACACCATGATAAAACCTGTGTTTAACACCATGATAACACCTGTGTTTAACTCCATGATAAAACCTGTATTTAACACTATGATAACAACTATGTTTAACTGCATGATAAAACCTGTGTTTAACACCATGATAACACCTGTGTATAACACCATGATAACACCTGTGTTTAAGTCCATGATAACACCTGTGTTTAACACCATGATAACACTTATGTTTAACTCCCTGAAAACACCTGTGTGTAACTCCATGATAACATCTGTGTTTAACACCACAACACCTGTGTTTAACACCATAACACCTGTGTTTAACACCATGATAACATCTGTGTTTAACACCATGATAGCACCTGTGTTTAACACCTTGATAACGCCTGTGTTTAACACCATAGAACCTGTGTTTAACACATTGATAACAGCTGCGTTTATAACCATGATAACACCTGGGTTTAACATCATGATAGCACCTGTGTTTAACACCATGATAACATCTGTGTTTCACACCATGATAGCACCTGTATTTAACACCTTGATAAGACCTGTGTTTAACACCATAACACCTGTGTTTAACACCTTGATAACAGCTGCGTTTATCACTATGATAACACCTGTGTTTAACACCACGATAGCACCTGTGTTTAACTCCATGGTAACACTAGTGTTTAGCAACATAACACCTGTGTTTAACCCCTTGATAGCACCTGCGTTTAACACCATGATAACACCTGTGTTTAACACCATGATAACACCTGTGTTTAACACCATGATAACCCCTGTGTATAACTCCATGATAACACTTGTGTTTAACTCCATGCTAACGCCTGTGTTTAACTCCATAATAACTAGAGAAGTTTGTTGATGAATCAACTTGTTGCCACGAATGTGACTTAACCATTAATTACACTCACTGTCACACTGTGTTTATACATGCCATTGTCTGTGACGTCACTAACCTGATAAACCTTGTTGTGCCTGTGACGTCATCCGTCTGGCTGGCTGTTACATAGGCCTGGCGTTTTTGGGTATAGGCATGAAAATCGCAAAGTCATGAAAATTGGGAAGGTCAAAGACCGCAGACGGATTACAATGAAAAAGGATCTTGTGGTGAGCATCATACCGAGCAGGTCTCCTGAGGCGCTTATCAACCAAATAACTGCTACAGCATATGGACGCCTGGCAAACCTAAGAATAGCATTCTGACACTTGAGTAAGGAATCATTCAAGACACTGTACACTGTTTATGTCAGGCCCATATTGGAGTATGCAGTACCAGTATGGAACTTACAACTGGTCAAATACGTTAAGAATGGCCTCTATGACGTGGTCGTAATGGGAATATGAAGTAAACAAAACTCATAGTAGACTGTAATGTATATTTGCCTTAACCAGATATCTACAGGTATGTACAACATGTACAATATGTACAGATAGAAATGGTAAGTGTACACCACGGTGACAGATGACAAAGCAGAAGGAAGAGAGTGTACACCGTGCTCAACCAGCAGCTAGGCACGTCTGTCAGTTCGCTTGGTACAAGTGAACCACGTTGTTTCAGCTTTGGAGGGCTTGCCTGTGCTTGGTCAATGAGCCAAAGTATTGATATAACGACGGGTACCCTATTGATAGTTAAGCCCTTAGCACACGGTTCGCTGGTGGGGAGTCAGCCTATATGGGAGTGTGACATACGCCGAATAAATTGTAACATACTCTTTGCTTGTCACACCCCCACCCCAAAAGGGCTCTAATGACCAGGACTAGGCCTCCACCTCCATGGGTAGTAGCAGCAATAGCAGTGATAGTCGTAGCAGTAGCTTAGTGGTGGTAGTACTGGTAGTAGTGGAAATAACATAGGTAGTAGAAGCAATAGTAGCAGTAGCAGCAACAGTACAAGTAGTAGTAATAGTAGCAGTTGCAGGAGTAGTAGTAGTATAAACTGTAGAATATTTTAAAAAGAATTGGCAAACCCATAAAGGTTGAACAGAAGTTAGGGGAAACTGCTGTGTCTTTGGAAGATGGTTGCTATTATTGTCTAGTTGTATTGGTAAGTGAGATGGAATCCTTCCCTGGCGGTCATGAGTGTTGGTCACTAAATTTCATGGAACAATTGTCAGGGTTTCCATTGTACTGTATGTTGGGTCGTTAGTATGTGACAGGATGTCATACTGGATGAATGTGCTTGGATGTGTTATTGGATAAACATGCATGGAATTGTTACCTGATTAATGAGCATGGATGTGTTACTGTATGAATGTAAGTAGGTGAATAAGAGAGAGAATGAGACACAAGCACCTATATATATATATATATATATATATATATATATATATATATATATATATATATATATATATATATATATATATATATATATATATATATATATATATATATATATATATTATATATATACCAAAACCAAAACCTAGTGTAGAACTGGCCTACAAACAGTCAAGCTGGGATGGCCCCATCACTGAAAAGATGTAACATCAGACAGGGAGACTGCCCATCTCCTAGCTGTGAGTGAACATCACTCTGGGGACTTCCTCCAAACAGTTCCCATTTCGGCAATGGGAACACGCCTCTTCCCTAAAACCCTCCGTATTGCAGTGGCTCTGCGCCTTGCTGCCCAAATTCACACGGAATATACGTATATTTGCGGCCAATGCGCAAGCCGACCAATATGGTCTACATGGTCTAATCTGTTCCAAAACCAAGGGCTGGCATGCAAGACACAATGAAGTCAACGACATCATAAAGAGAACCCTTGCTTCAGCTGGATGCCCAGCCGAGAGAGAGCCCCGATCACTAGCAGCCAATAATACCCACAACCCAGCAAACTGCCCCGACGGGATCACTATCTATCCTTGGAAAAACGGCAAGCTCTTAGCATGGGACTATAACTGTGTGTCGACACTAGCTGACACCTACATCCATCACAGTGTCGGGCGACAGGGAGGAACTGCTGACCCAAGGGAGGAATACAAGATCGGCAAGTACAGGGACATAAGCCAACAGTATGAATTTGTCCCAGTGGGATCAGAGGCCGTAGGAGCATGGGGAAAAAAATGCAACACGTTTCCTTAAAGAACTGGGTTCCAGACTCATCGACACCACCAGGGACCCAAGGGCAGCCACTTTTATGTTCCAGCGACTCAGCGTGGCCATCCAGAGGGGAAATGCATGCTGCATACTGGGCTCGCGTGTGGTTTTGGAGGAGCTGGAGGAGTTTCATAATCTTTGATATATTGTACCAATGAATTCATGTTCATGTTTGTGTTTTCTGTCAATGTATTCTGTCTATTAATAAAGCAATTATATAATATATATAGGGGGTGGTAGGAGAAGAAAATATTCAAACAGCTCCGGGGAGAACGTCGAGTTTTCCCTGAGGCACGTTTATTGTCTTTTCTGAGGATGAGGGTCCCCAGTAAAGTTCTAGAGGTGGTACTTTAAAGGTAATTTTATATATATATATATATATATATATATATATATATATATATATATATATATATATATATATATATATATATATATATATATATATATATATATATATATGTATATGCAAAACAACTATGGGGTGAGTAGAATGATAGCTCTAGGCCTTTCGTGTTGTAATCTACACATCAGGAGCTTGAAAAATTGCAGAAAAGAGAAGGATGTCCCAGCAAGTACGTTCCCAGAGGACCATCTTTACTGGAGTGAGTGAAGGAGGGAGAGGAGGGCACAGGAAGCGCCCCCAGCCACAATAATGCCCACAACCAGAATGATGAGTCCCACAAGCATTGATATTGTGATAACCTGAACGAAATTACCGTGGCAATAATAAAATATTCGATCAAATTCCACTATGACATCAACAACTTTACACACATAAATATATTGTGAGTGACACAGAAGTCTCTGGCAACTATAAGGTAGCCTTAAAAGGGACAACGTGTCCAACATTAATACAATCCTAGTGTTTATGAAAGCAATCTTAAACACGCACCTCAAACACCTTGAGTCGCGCTACAAACACTTGAGCACATCTCATTGCTTGTTCAAACACAGCTGAGGAGTTTTACTGGTAATTTGTTAAGTGTGTTCCACCCAGACTCGATTCCTACTTAACCTTTTCCTTCTCTACTGTCTGGGGAAGCATTAAGGAACTCCCTTGATGGAGGTAGACGGAGAATGTGAGAGCGGGAGGAGAATGTGAGGAGAGAGAGAGAGTGAGAGAGAGAGAGAGAGAGAGAGAGAGAGAGAGAGAGAGAGAGAGAGAGAGAGAGAGAGAGAGAGAGAGAGAGAGAGAAGAGAGCAGAGAGAGAGAGAGAGAGAGAGAGAGAGAGAGAGAGAGAGAGAGAGAGAGAGAGAGAGAGGTAAGAAGGAGTACATTGGAAAGACATATAGGTAACAGAGAACTTTAGAGTTCACATAGAGGTTAGCAGTGACGCATCCAGGAAATTTTAGATTACGGTCTATCACGTATTTATAAAAGTTTATGATGCTATGATACTTGAACAAAAGACTTGTTACTCACCCTCCACTCCTGCCCACTACACGCTTAAAAATAATTATTGGAAGAACGACATAGAATACACTGAAGAGCCATAGTGAGTGTTAGGCAAAGACTACAACCACCTCTGCTTAATTACTTCTGTTCCTATTGTAAACAACTGGGGTAGTTCCTCTAGCAGTCACTGAGCTGTACTCAACAGTGATTCTACTCATAGTTACCAACAGTTCTACTTGTAAATTACAGTGGGGCAGAAAATTGTCCACCGCTGCCAAGACAACTACCACTGATACTAGTGTTATTGGTTGGTGCTTCACTGATACCCAACACTGGTGCACCAGTGGTTGTTGTTTCACTGATACCCAACACTGGTGCACCAGTGGTTGTTGCATCACTGATACCAAACACTGGTACACAAGTGGTTGCTGCTTCACTGATACCCATCACTGGAACACCAGTGGTTGCTACTTCACTGACACCCATCACTGGTACACCAGTGGTTGCTGCTTTACAGATACCTAACACTGGTACACCAGTGGTTGCTGCTTCACTGATACCTACCAGTGGTTGCTGCTTCACTGATACCTACCAGTGGTTGCTGCTTCACTGACACCTACCAGTGGTTGCTGCTTCACTGATACCTACCAGTGGTTGCTGCTTCACTGATACTTACCAGTGGTTGCTGCTTCACTGATACCCAACACTGGTACACCAGTGGTTGCTGCTTCACTGATACCTACCAGTGGTTGCTGCTTCACTGATACCCAACACTGGTACACCAGTGGTTGCTGCTTCCCTGATACCCAACACTGGAACACCAGTGGTTGCTGCTTCACTGATACCTAACACTGGTACACCAGATGTTCCTGCTAGTTTGCTGAAGATGATGCCGAGTTTTACTTGCAGGTTACTGCTGGGGTAACGTGGTAGCTTGAAGAACACAGCAGTAGACTAGCCTCTGATTTATTGATAATACGTGAATTCACAGTTATGCAGAGTTAGGGAACCGAAAGTCAGGCCACTCGGGGAAGGATGTTGATCTTAGGAGGGAGGCCGCCAGAATGAGACCGAGTGGGCATAGCGTCCCACTGACATGGGCAGGCCAAGAGATAGCAGCACTGTAGTGCCGCGGAATATTAAACTAGCACACAGCATGGCTGTCTACATTTGCTCGGCCACGCACCTCGTGTCATCTCGACACGACAATACTGGTGGGCACGAAGGTGTGAAAGACAATTACATGCTATAGTTAACTCAGGGGGGACGCTGGCTTTCGCTCACCCAAAAAATCAAAACGGAAATAACTAGCAGGCCTAAAAAAAAAAACTCTCCCATCCCGAGGGATGGGACTGAGGATGGAGCAAGAAGATGTCAGCACTGGAACTAAAGCTCTTCTATATACAGGATGTCCGCAGGGCTAGGACATCAGGCTTGCTGCACATCCAGGAACGCTGTGCCATCCTCACATCTGCAAACAATGACTGACAGCAGCATTTCATAATGTGTGACATTTGGCACAAGGGTGGCACTACCTTAACCTTAATACAGACTTTAAAAGACACACTGGGTGCACATACTTACAATGA
>WNWK01015566.1:25000-47484 GCA_009830355.1 Cherax destructor
TTACTCACGAAGGAGGAGAGTGAAATTACTGATGAAGGAGGAGAGTGACATTACTCATGAAGGAGGAGAGTGACATTACTGATGAAGGAGGAGAGTGACATTACTGATGAAGGGGAGAGTGACATTACTGATGAAGGAGGAGAGTGACATTACTGATGAAGGAGAGTGACATTACTGATGAAGGAGGAGAGTGACATTACTGATGAAGGAGAGTGACATTACTGATGAAGGAGGAGAGTGACATTACTGATGAAGGAGGAGAGTGACATTACTGATGAAGGAGGAGAGTGACATTACTGATGAAGGAGGAGAGTGACATTACTGATGAAGGAGGAGAGTGACATTACTGATGAAGGAGGAGAGTGACATTACTGATGAAGGAGGAGAGTGACATTACTGATGAAGGAGAGTGACATTACTGATGAAGGAGGAAAGAGTGACATTACTGATGAAGGAGGAGAGTGACATTACTGATGAAGGAGAGTGACATTACTGATGAAGGAGGAAAGAGTGACATTACTGATGAAGGAGGAGAGTGACATTACTGATGAAGGAGGAGAGTGACATTACTGATGAAGGAGGAGAGTGACATTACTGATGAAGGGGAGAGTGACATTACTGATGAAGGAGGAGAGTGACATTACTGATGAAGGAGAGTGACATTACTGATGAAGGAGGAGAGTGACATTACTGATGAAGGAGGAGAGTGACATTACTGATGAAGGAGGAGAGTGACATTACTGATGAAGGAGGAGAGTGACATTACTGATGAAGGAGGAGAGTGACATTACTGATGAAGGGGGAGAGTGACATTACTGATGAAGGAGGAGAGTGACATTACTGATGAAGGAGAGTGACATTACTGATGAAGGAGGAGAGTGACATTACTGATGAAGGAGGAGAGTGACATTACTGATGAAGGAGGAGAGTGACATTACTGATGAAGGAGGAGAGTGACATTACTGATGAAGGAGGAGAGTGACATTACTGATGAAGGAGGAGAGTGACATTACTGATGAAGGAGGAGAGTGACATTACTGATGAAGGAGAGTGACATTACTGATGAAGGAGGATAGTGACATTACTGATGAAGGAGGAGAGTGACATTACTGATGAAGGAGAGTGACATTACTGATGAAGGAGGAAAGAGTGACATTACTGATGAAGGAGGAAAGAGTGACATTACTGATGAAGGAGGAGAGTGACATTACTGATGAAGGAGGAGAGTGACATTACTGATGAAGGAGAGTGACATTACTGATGAAGGAGAGTGACATTACTGATGAAGGAGGAAAGAGTGACATTACTGATGAAGGAGGAGAGTGACATTACTGATGAAGGAGGAGAGTTACATTACTGATGAAGGAGAGTGACATTACTGATGAAGGAGAGTGACATTACTGATGAAGGAGGAGAGTGACATTACTGATGAAGGAGGAAAGAGTGACATTACTGATGAAGGAGGAGAGTGACATTACTGATGAAGGAGGAGAGTGACATTACTGATGAAGGAGAGTGACATTACTGATGAAGGAGAGTGACATTACTGATGAAGGAGGAGAGTGACATTACTGATGAAGGAGGAGAGTGACATTACTGATGAAGGAGGAGAGGGAAGTTAGTTGAAAGTACGAACAAAATGTATTGTGAATGTAAGGTGGAAATGGAGTGGAGGTTATGTTGGTTGTAACAGAACCAAAATTAGAAGCACGTGTTTTAAACGTGAACCGAAAACGTTGATGACGAGTCTAACAATACAACAGTGATGAGAATTTGAAGCCGAACGGACTAGACATTCTCAGGTTGTAAACAAAAGCATTGTAAGTTCGACCTCAGGGTTGAATATGTGGAATCGATCAGAAGAGACGTTGTTCTTAGGTTATAAAAAAAACTTTCAACCATATAAAGGTACCACCTTCAATGACATCAGTAATGAAATAATAATTATTTAAACGAAATAAAAGTAAGTCAGATCATAATTAAGTCTTCCCTAAGCCAGTTATGATCTTTGTTAATGGAAGGTAGTGAATGAAACACTGGATGTTCACTTGTAATAAAACAGTTATGATCTTTGTTAATGGAAGGTTGTGAGGGAAACACTGACAGTTCATATGTAATGAAACAGATTGTATAAAAAAATTACTTTCCCCACAAAACTTGACGTTACATAATTAATTTGTAATTAAGCTCATTGTCACTTAAGATAAAAATAGATAAAAATATCTGACATAAAACTTGAAAGTTAAACAAGTAGGAAAATACTTTGTTAACCTAATTATCTAATAAGTAAAACATGTACAATACTGAGGATAGAATGTCATCTAATGTAAAATATTGTAACTCTAACCTTACTAGACTATTACCCAAATAAATTTTTCCAGTTCTTCAACTCAATTGAACCTGAACTCCTGAATCAAATGTCATCTAATATACAAAATAGCACCTTCAATGTCATCTAATTTTCAAATATAACACCAACTTAATCTAGTGTAAATAAAATAGTCTCTGTAAAATTACTTGACTATAACTATTTTGTTGTTATAATCCTGTACAATGATATGCCCTTGTAATGTTTCAACATACACTCAAGTGTCGCCCATATGTGTATAAACAATGTTTCATGTTGAAATAACCTTTTACTTGCATTTATTTGTATAAATTTTTCACCTGTGTCAGAGGCTTCATCAGCAGAATACTGAGATGAATCACACCTCTGGAGACACCATCACTGGTGGAAGAGGAAACAGACGAGGTAGAACTCTCTCTCCACCTCGTACACTTTCTCTTCCACCAAGACTGATGTCTCTACAAGTGTGATTTATCTCTGTATTCCACTGATGAAGTCTGCAGTGCAGGCCAAAAGTCTCGCTAATAAAGATTCCCATTGTTGATAATTAAGGCACTTGGGCAACGTTTGGGAATCTTTATTGTGCAAACGTTTCGCCCGCCAGTGACTTCTTCAGTACCATTAGAGACATGACATGTCTTCATACAGTCACACCATGACAGACATGAGTTACAGTTCTGGTTCCTGTCTTCCTACTGTCACACCATGACAGTCATGAGTTACACTTCTGGTTCCTGTCCTCCTACTGTCATACCATGACAGTCATGAATTACAGTTCTGGTTCCTGTCCTCCGCCCGTCATCACACTAGTAAGAAAAATATTTAATGACCCAAGCTTTTAAAATTTTGTTTTAATACATTTCAATAATTTACCATTATTGGTAAACTGTTTCTGACACTTAATTCTTAATCATTGTAATTAATGATCAGGTCATCCCAGCGAGGGTAATTACATTTTCATGAATTAAGTTGCTCTTGCAAAAAAATTTAATAACCTGTGTGTGAAATGAACTTAATATTCTTTTAAGTCTTTATTAATGATGTGGTAATTTTGTTGAATGTTTAATTTGCTTGTTTAGTGGAAGAGAAAAATTTAAGAGGAAGTTTGAATAGAAGATTAAGTGTGGGCAGGTACAAGGTTGTACAAGGGAGAAGAAGAGAGTACATGGTAGTACATGAAAAGGGAGATAGTAAACGAGTTTTACCTAATCGGCACGACATATATATATATATATATATATATATATATATATATATATATATATATATATATATTTTTTTTTTTTTTTTATTAACACATCGGCCGATTCCCACCAAGGCAGGGTGGCCCGAAAAAGAAAAACTTTCATCATCATTCACTCCATCACTGTCTTGCCAGAAGGGTGCTTTACACTACAGTTATAAAACTGCAACATTAACACCCCTCCTTCAGAGTGCCGGCACTGTACTTCCCATCTCCAGAACTCAAGTCCGGCCTGCCGGTTTCCCTGAATCCCTTCATAAATGTTACTTTGCTCACACTCCAACAGCACGTCAAGTATTAAAAACCATATGCCTCCATTCACTCCTATCAAATACGCTCACACATGCTTGCTGGAAGTCCAAGCCCCTCGCACACAAAACTTCCTTTACCCCCTCCCTCCAACCTTGCCTAGGCCGACCCCTACCCCGCCTTCCCTCCACTACAGATTTATACACTCTCGAAGTCACTCTGTCTCGTTCCATTCTCTCTACATGTCCAAACCACCTCAACAACCCCTCCTCAGCTCTCTGGACAATCGTTTTGGTAATCCCGCACCTCCTCCTAATTTCCAAACTCCTAATTCTCTGCATTATATTCACACCACACATTGACCTCAGACATGACATCTCCACTGCCTCCAGCCTTCTCCTCGTTGCAACATTCATCACCCATGCTTCACACCCATATAAGAGCGTTGGTATAACTATACTCTCATACATTCCCTCTTTACTTCCATGGACAAGGTTCTTTGTCTCCACAGACTCCGAAGTGCTCCACTCACCCTTTTCCCCTCATCAATTCTATGATTCACCTCATCCTTCATAGATCCATCCGCCGACATGTCCACTCCCAAATATCTGAATACATTCACCTCCTCTATACTCTCTCCCCCCAATCTGATATCCAATCTTTCGTCACCTATTCTTTTTGTTATCCTCATCACCTTACTCTTTCCTATATTCACTTTCAATTTTCTTCTTTACACACCCTACCAAATTCATCCACCAACCTCTGCAGCTTCTCTTCAGAATCTCCCAAAAGCACAGTGTCATCAGCAAAAAGCAACTGTGACAACTCCCACTTTGTATTTGCTTCTTTATCTTTTAGCCCAACACCTCTTGCCAAGACCCTCGCATTCACTTCTCTTACAACCCCATCTATAAATATATTGAACAACCACGGTGACATCACACATCCTTGTCTAAGGCCCACTTTTACTGGGAAATAGTCCCCTTCCCTCCTACACACTCTAACCTGAGCCTCACTATCCTCATAAAAACTCTTCACTGCTTTCAGTAACCTTCCTCCTATTCCATACACCTGCAACATCTGCCACATTGCCTCCCTATCTACCCTATCATACGCCTTTTCCAAATCCATAAATGCCACAAAAACATCTTTACCCTTATCCAAATACTGTTCACCTATATGTTTCACTGTAAACACTTGGTCTACACACCCCCTACCTTTCCTAAAGCCCCTTGTTCATCTGCTATCCTGCTTTCTGTTTTACTCTTAATTCTTTCAATAATAACTCTACCATACACTTTACCTGGTACACTCAACAGACTTATTCCCCTATAATTTTTGCACTCTCTTTTGTCCCCTTTGCCTTTATACAAAGGAACAATACACGCTCTCTGCCAATCCCTAGGTACCTTACCCTCTTCCATACATTTATTAAATAATAGCACCAACCACTCCAAAATTATATCCCCACCTGCTTTTAACATTTCTATCTTTATCCCATCAATCCCAGCTGCCTTACCCCTTTCATTCTACCCACTGCCTCACGAACTTCCCCTACACCCACAACTGGCTCTTCCACACTCCTACAAGATGTTATTCCTCCTTGCCCTACACACGAAATCACAGCTTCCCTGTCTTCATCAACATATATATATATATATATATATATATATATATATATATATATATATATATATATATATATATATATATATATGTCGTGCCGATTAGGTAAAACTTAAAACTTGTGATTTTGGCTTAAATAGCAACGCTCTTCTTGCCATATAAGTGAAAATTTGTGTATGCAATAATTTCGCCAAAATCATTCTGAACATAACGAAAAAAATATATTTCATTGTGTTTGTTTATTATTAAATTAATGTTAACGTATCTAAAATATATTTAGTTGGGTTAGGGTAAATTAAATTGGGCTTGTTGTAATAAGGTTAGGTAGGTTTTCAAAGTTTCTCTTGGTACAAAATTATAAATTCTTACAGTAACATAAATGAAAAAAATATATCTTAAAACGTATAAGAGAAAATTTTAGAAAGGACTTAATTTTAGATGAGTTCTTGCTAATTGACCAGTTTTACCTAATCGGCACGACATATATATATATATATATATATATATATATATATATATATATATATATATATATATATATATATATATATATATATATACGTGTGTTGTGGAATTCTGACTTTTCAGAAGTATACGAGTGGATGGTTTGATTACTTTGTGTGGTAATCACTCCACGGAGCCGCCAGTCTCTTTTGAACCATCAACTGGTCACTAAGTCACCTCTGGTTCGTCGCCATCATTATTTTATAGTGTTCACTATTCATTACGGAAATGACCTGTGTTGACAGTCTTTCTATACACACTTCGTAAATAGTGCATATAGTTGTTTAAGGAATACATGTAACCACACAAATGTTGTGGATTCTACTTTTTCTAACTTAGTGGCAATTAAAACTTGGTGATTGTAGGTTACAGCACAACCTGGTACTGCAGCCTTCAACACGTGTACTACAGGTCGTGAAACAAGTATTCTAGTAGTGAGGGTAAAATAGAAGGTAAGAAAGACCAAATGAGGGATCGAATAACACATCGAGAAAGAGGAAGGACCAACAGTAAATATGAGTGAGTGAAAGATGGGAAATGAAGCCGCTAAATGATCTCTTTTCCTGGTAAACGTCGCACCCATCCCAGCATCAGTAACCCGTCCCTCTATAACTATACTCGTACTTTCAAGTACAAAAACCCTCCAGCAATGAAAATCACAATCGCCCACATAACATAAACCCTCTTCCTCAACACATGGTCAAGGAACAGGAAGCTAAGACACTATAAATACCAGAGCACAGTGAAATAATCTTATTAATAAAGTATGGTAGGCAAACTGAGATGGAATATTAAAAAAATACGATTTGAAGATCTATATTGCCGATTTAATCCTAGGCATCTTAGCTTTAACATGATAACAATATATGAGGCCAAAAAAACAATATTCCCAGCAGATATCAAGTATGAAGAAAGATTAAGAAATGACAGAATGGGAGGAGTTGGAAGATAGGGAGTAAGCATGGTACCGGCAGTGATCTAAATCACCAACCAGGAAGAGAGGGAGTCAAGGATGGTACCAGCAGTGATCTACATCACCCACCAGAAAGAAAGGGAGTCAAGGATGGTACAAGCAGTGATCTGCATCACCCATCAGGAAAAGAGGGAGTCAAGGATGGTTCCAGCAGTGAACTACATCACCCACCAGGAATAAAGGGAGTCAAGGATGGTACCAGCAGCATTCAACATCATCCACCAGGAAGTGAGGGAGTCAAAGATGGTACAAGCAGTGACCTACATCACCCACCAGGAAGAGATGAAGACATGGATAGTACCAGGAGTGATCTACATCACCCACCATGAAAAGAGAGAGTCAAGGATTGCACCAGCAATGATCTACATCATCCACCAAGAAGAGAGGGAGTCAAGGATGGTACCAGCAGTGATCAACATCATCCACCAGGAAGAGCGGTAGTCAAGGATGGTACCAGCAGTGATCTACATCACCCACAAGGAAGACAGGGAGTCAAAGATGGTACCAGCAGTGATCAACATCATCCACCAGAAAGAGAGGGAGTCAAGGATGGTACCAGCAGTGATCTACATCACCCAACAGGAAGAGCGGTAGTCAAGGATGGTACCAGCAGTGATCTACATCACCCACAAGGAAGACAGGGAGTCAAAAATGGTACCAGCAGTGATCAACATCATCCACCAGGAAGAGAGGGAGTCAAGGATGGTACCAGCAGTGATCTACATCACCCAACAGGAAGAGCGGTAGTCAAGGATGGTACCAGCAGTGATCTACATCATCCACAAGGAAGACAGGGAGTCAAGGATGGTACCAGCAGTGATCTACATCATCAACCAAGAAGAGAGGGAGTCAAGGATGGTACCAGCAGTGATCTACATCACCCACCAGTAAGAGATGTAGTCATGGACAGTACCAGCAGTGATCTACATCTCCCACCATGAAAAGAGAGAGTCAAGGATGGCACCAGTAGTGATCTACATCTTCCACCAGGAAGAGAGGGAGTCAAGGATGGTACCAGCAGTGATCAACATCACCAACCAAGAAGAGAGGTAGTCAAGGATGGTACCAGCAGTGACGAACATCATCCACCAGGAAGAGAGGGAGTCAAGGATGGTACCAGCAGTGATCTACATCATCCACCAGGAAGAGAGGTAGTCATGGATAATAGGAGCAGTGATCTACATCATCTACCAGGAAGAGAGGGAGTCAAGGATGGTACCAGCAGTGATCTACCTTATCCACCAGGAAGAGTGGGAACCAAGGATGGTACCAACAGTGATCTACATCATCCACCAGGAAGAGTGAGAGCCAAGGATGATATCAGCAGTGATCTACATTATACACCAGGAAGAGTGGGAGTCAAGGATGGTACCAACTGTGATCTACATCATCCACCAGTAAGAGTGGGAGTCAAGGATGGTACCAGCAGTGATCTACATCAGCTACCAGGAAGAGTGGGAGTAAAGGATGGTGTAGATGAATGGTTCAGAGAACCGACAAGTTATAAATTAGACACATATGCAACACTTGGTATCTTTATTGAGAAACGTTTCGCCACACAGTGGCTCATCGTCAATACAGAGAAAGGTGTAAGGAGAGGAGGGTTTGAGGTTATCAGTCCTCGGCCTGAGTCGATGTGTCAGTCCATCAATCTTGTTAGAAGTGAGCACAAGGCCGTAGAGGTGGCTATATGCTGTAATCAGGTGAGATGAAGCAGGAGGAGGCGGGTCATAGTAGTACCATCCACTATTCTAGTAGTCTCGTCCAAAGGTTGGACAAGTGTAGAAGAATCGTTTGTATCAAGATCCCAAGCTGTTGCTGTCAGACAGGATGTAGATGAATGGTTCAGAGAACCGACAAGTTATAAATTAGACACATATGCAACACTTGGGTATCTTTATTGAGGAAAGTTTCGCCACACAGTGGCTTCATCAGTCAATACAAAGTAGAAAGGTGTAAGGAGAGGAGGAGTTTGAGTTATCAGTCCCTCGGCCTGGAGTCGATGTGTTCAGTCCATCAATCTTGTTAGAAGTGTAGCACAGGCCGAGAGGTGGCTTATATGTTGAATCAGGTGAGATGAAGCAGGAGGAGGCGGTCAAGTAGTACCATCCACTATTCTAGTAGGTCTTCGTCCAAAGGTTGGACAAGTGTAGAAAATTCGTTTGTATCAAGATCCCAAGCGTTGCTGTAGTCAGACAGGATGTAGATGAATGGTTCAGAGAACCGACAAGTTATAATTAGACACATATGCAACACTTGGGTATCTTTATTGAGGAAACGTTTGCCACACAGTGGCTTCATCAGTCCAATACAAGTAGAAAGGTGTAAGGAGAGGAGGAGTTTGAGGTTATCTCACCTGATTACAGCATATAAGCCACCTCTACGGCCTTGTGCTACACTTCTAACAAGATTGATGGACTGAACACATCGACTCCAGGCCGAGGGACTGATAACCTCAAACTCCTCCTCTCCTTACACCTTTCTACTTTGTATTGGACTGATGAAGCCACTGTGTGGCGAAACGTTTCCTCAATAAAGATACCCAAGTGTTGCATATGTGTCTAATTTATAACTTGTCGGTTCTCTGAACCATTCATCTACATCCTGTCTGACACAGCAACAGCTTGGGATCTTGATACAAACGAATTCTTCTACACTTGTCCAACCTTTGGACGAAGACCTACTTAGAATAGTGGATGGTACTACTATGACCCCGCCTCCTCCTGCTTCATCTCACCTGATTACAGCATATAAGCCACCTCTACGGCCTTGTGCTACACTTCTAACAAGATTGATGGACTGAACACATCGACTCCAGGCCGAGGGGCTGATAACCTCAAACTCCTCCTCTCCTTACACCTTTCTACTTTGTATTGACTGATGAAGCCACTGTGTGGCGAAACGTTTCTCAATAAAGATACCCAAGTGTTGCATATGTGTCTAATTTATAACTTGTCGGTTCTCTGAACCATTCATCTACATCCTGTCTGACACAGCAACAGCTTGGGATCTTGATACAAACGAATTCTTCTACACTTGTCCAACCTTTGGACGAAGACCTACTTAGAATAGTGGATGGTACTACTATGACCCCGCCTCCTCCTGCTTCATCTCACCTGATTACAGCATATAAGCCACCTCTACGGCCTTGTGCTACACTTCTAACAAGATTGATGGACTGAACACATCGACTCCAGGCCGAGGGACTGATAACCTCAAACTCCTCCTCTCCTTACACCTTTCTACTTTGTATTGGACTGATGAAGCCACTGTGTGGCGAAACGTTTCCTCAATAAAGATACCCAAGTGTTGCATATGTGTCTAATTTATAGTAAAGGATGGTACCAGAAGTGATCTACATCATCTACCAGGAAGAGAAAGAGTCAAGGATGGTATCAGCAGTGATCTACATCACCAACCAGGAATAGAGGGAGTCAAGGTTAGTATCAGCAGTGATCTACATCATACACCAGGAAGAGTGGGAGTCAAGGATGGTACCAGCAGTGATCTACATCACCCACCAGGAAGAGAGGGAGTCAAAGATGGTACCAGCAGTGAACAACATCATCCACCAGGAAGAGAGGGAATAAGGATTGTACTAGCAGTGATCTACATCACCCACCAGGAAGAGAGGGAGTCAAGGATGGTACCAGCAGTGATCTACATCATTCACCAGGAAGAGAGGTAGTCATGGAAAGTACCAGCAGTGATCTACATCATACACCAGGAAGAGTGGGGGCCAACGATGGTACCAGCAGTGATCTACATCATCCACCAGGATGAGAGGGAGAAAGGATGGTACAAGCAGTGTTCTACATCACCCACCACGAAGAAAGGGAGTCAAGGATGGTACCACCAGTAATCTAAATCATACACCAAGAAGAGTGGGGGCCAACTTTTGTACCAGGAGTGATCTACATCACATACCAGGAAGAGAGGGAGTCAATTAATGGTACCAGCAGTGATCTACATAACCGACCAGGAAGAGAGGTAGTCAAGGATGGTATCAGCAGTGATCTACATCATCCACCAGGAAGAGAAGGAGTCAAAGATGGTACGAACAGCGATCTACATCATCCATCAGGAAAAGTGGTAGTCAAGGATGGTACCAGCACTGATCTACATCATCCACCAGGAAGAGAGGGAGTCAAGGATGGTACCAGCAGTGATCTACATCAACCACCAGGAAGAGAGGGATTCAAGGATGGTAACAGCAGTGATCTACATCATCTACCAGGAAGAGAGTGAGTCAAGGATGTTACCAGCAGTTATCTACATCATTTACAAGTAAGAGAAGGAGTCAAGTATGGTACAAGCAGTGATCTACATCACCCACCAGGAAGAGATGTAGTCATGGACAGTACCAGCAGTGATCTACATCACCCATTATGAAAAGAGTGAGTCACGGATGGCACCAGCAGTGATCTTTATCATCCACCAGGAAGAGAGGGAGTCAAGGATGGTACCAGCAGTGATCAACATCACCCACCAGGAAGATAGGTAGTCAAGGATGGTACCAGCAGTGATGAACATCATCCACCAGGAAGAGAGGGAGTCAAGGATGGTACCCGCAGTGATCTACATCATCCACCAGGAAGAGAGGGAGTCAAGAATGGTACCAGCAGTGATCTACATAATCCACCAGGGAGAGAGGTAGTCATGGATAATACGAGCAGTGATCTACATCATCCACCAGGAAGAGTGGGAACCAAGGATGATAACAACAGTGATCTACATCATCCACCAGGAAGAGTGAGAGCAAAGGATGGTATCAGCAGTGATCTACATTATCCACCAGGAAGAGTGGGAGCCAAGGATGGTACCAACTGTGATCTACATCATCCACCAGTAAGAGTTGAAGTCAAGGATGGTACCAGCAGTGATCTACATCATCCATCAAGAAAAGAGGGAGTCAAGGATGGTACCAACAGTGATCTACATCACCAACCCGGAAGAGAGGGAGTCAAGGATGGTACCAGCAGTGATCTACATCATCTACCAGGAAGAGAAAGAGTCAAGGATGGTACCAGCAGTGATCTACATCACCCACCAGGAAGAGAGGGAGTCAAGGATGGTACCAGGAGTGATCTACATCATCCACCAGGAAGAGTGGGAGGCAAGGATGGTAACGACAGTGATCTACATCGTCTACCAGGAAGAGAGGGAGTTAAGGATGGTACCAGCATTGATCTACATTACCCTCCAGGAAAAGAGGGAGTCGGGGATGGTACCAGCAGTGATCTACATCATCTACCAGGAAGAGAGGGAGTCAAGGATGATACCAGCAGTGATCTACATCACCAACCCGGAAGAGAAGGAGTCAAGGATGGTACCAGCAGTGATCTACATCATCTACCAGGAAGAGAAAGAGTCAAGGATGGTACCAGCAGTGATCTACATCACCCACCAGGAAGAGAGGGAGTCAAGGATGGTACCAGCAGTGATCTACATCATCCACCAGGAAGAGTGGGAGGCAAGGATGGTAACGACAGTGATCTACATCGTCTACCAGGAAGAGAGCGAGTTAAGGATGGTACCAGCATTGATCTACATTACCCTCCAGGAAGAGAGGGAGTCGGGGATGGTACCAGCAGTGATCTACATCATCTACCAGGAAGAGTGGGAGTCAGGGATGGTGCCAACAGTGATCTACATTATCCACCAGGAAGAGTGGGAGTCAAGGATGGTACCAATAGTGATCTACATCATCCACCAGGAAGAGTGGGGGCCAAAGATGGTACCAACAGTGATCTACATAATCCACCAGAAAGAGTGGGAGTCAAGGATGGCACCAGCAGTGATCTACATCACTTACCATGAAGAGTCGGAGTCAATGATGGTACCAGCAGTGATCTACTTCACCCACCAGGAAGGGTGGGGTCCAAGGATGGCACTAGTATTGATCTACATCATCCACCAGGAAGAGTGGGAGTCAAGGATTGTACCAGCAGTGATCTATATTATCCACCTGGAAGAGAGGGAGTCATGGATGGTACCAGCAGTGATCTACATCACCCACCAGGAAGAGTGGGAGTCAAGGATGGTACCAGCAGTAATCTACTTCACCCACCAGGAAGAGTGGGAGTCTAGGATGGTACCAACAGTGATCTACATCCCCCACCAGGAAGAGAGGGAGTCAAGGATGCTACCAGCAGTGATCTACATCATACACCAGGAAGAGTGGGGGCCAACGATGGTACCAGCAGTGATCTACATCTCCCACCAGGAAGAGAGGGAGAAAGGATGGTACCAGCAGTGATCTACATCACCCACCAGGAAGAGAGGGAGTCAAGGATGGTACCAGCAGCGATCTACATCATACACCAAGAAGAGTGGGAGCCAACGACGGTTCCAGCAGTGATCTACATCACCCACCAAAAAGAGAGGGATTCAAGGATGGTACCAGCAGTGATCTACATCATACACCAGGAAGAGTGGGGCCAACGATGGTACCAGCAAATCGTATGTATTCGTACAACTCAGTAACATGCTGTGATACAGCTGTATATCAGTGTGCAACTGATGGGCAGTAGGCATACCCACCTCATAAAATTCTCATAAATAACTCTACATACACACACACTTATTAAATTGCGCCAGAGTGGTTAGGCCACTTACCTTTATAACCCCCACCTCCCCCTCCCCCCTCTCAACCATTTCCCATGTTTCCATCCTTACCCATCCTTCTTCCTTCCCCATCTTACTGACGCTCAGGTTAAATCAAGTTCAAGTTCAAGTGTGAGGCATGGAGTTTAAACATTGTGAACAGGTGGAGGCTGTAGGCAGTTGCCATATAATATTTGAGAGCAATGTATGGGGTGATTATTATGCAGGTACCGGAATTTGTAATGCAGATATTAGAAGAAGGTGTGTGGAGGCTACTCAAGCTAAAATCAGAAAGCTTAGCAGGGGTTGTTAACGTGGTTTAGCCATTTAGGATAACTAAGAGAGGACAGAAAGCTGGTGCAGAAGGATGGAGTAACAAGGATTATCCCAGGATGGGTTGGAGGTTTTTGTATGCTAAGAGGGTGAACATCCAATAGCCTTATGTGAGCGTATTAAATCAAAGTAGAGACAAGTTGTTTTATGGTTTGAGGTGCTGTTGGAATGTAGGCAAGGTAAGAAGGGCTTTAGTTCAGTAAGTCAGTTGATGTCTGCGCAGTTCTGTCAATACAACTATTGAATGAATAATGGTAATTATTTCCTTTTTGGTTTATCCTACATTGGTGAGGGAGAGTCAGCGTGTTAAAAAATAATAACAATAACTAGATGAATTTAGTGTGAAGTGCAATCTTAGGAAGGTTTCCCCATATTCCATAACCCCAGTCCTCTGCACCTCAATGTACGTGACTGGAATAGTGCAGAGTGCGACATAAGTTGATAACACAGCTGAATATTAACTCTGAAGATACTAGATACATTTTAGGCATTTACAAGTCATTATATGGAAGCTAATATCCAGATTTCTTCAGTAAATCTAGTAAATTAAGACATACACATCCCAAACCTATTTCAAAGAGACCTACGTCCTAAATATACTGAAGTACATTAAGTTTGAAGCCGCTCAGAAGTTGCAGTAACAGATTATCAACAGATACAACACTCAGAAATGATCGTATTAAAAGCACCATTTCAATTTCGTTTCAACCTTTTCCAAAAAAAGTAAACTGGGACATACACAAGTCAAAATCAATCCAAACTTTTCATTAAGAAAGTAAGTTTCGGTAAGTTAGTTTTAGATAAACTTAGAGTAGATAACATAACAAGTTATAACATGATCTTGAGAGAACACCGATGTTATACACACATACCAGAACAAAGTTTAACCTATGGATTGTTTTCTTTGAGGAAAACACATCATTGCTAAAGTTTAAATCTGACCAGATCATTTTCAGTTATTGTTCAGAATGTAATAATTTATGTCTTACACGCGAGGCTTCAGCCACTGAACACTAACGACCTTCATAATTGTTATATTTTGGTCAGAGGAAAGCGCTAAATCCGAAGGTGTCAAACAGTGCCTAGAGAACGGAAGACATTCAAATTAGATCCAAGGAAGGGGAAGGAAAGTCCAATTCCTTGGATCATGAGCCGCTCACCAGCATCAAGGAAAAATAATGCAGTAAGGTAAAATTATAATTATTTCGAGATATAAAGTGGCAAAATGTCATCTACACACACCATTACATATATCAGCGTTGCTGCAGGTAAAACATCCACCAGTGCTGATGTGAAGACGATCACAGGAACCTGTCTCCACCTAGCACATGGAAAACAAACTTGTAAATGACCTGTACAGCACTGAGCATAGGTCACCCAGACATGCTAATAGTCTCAGTAGTCTTGCTGAAGATACATTACACAAGCGTTGAGAATTTCAAGCCTAACGAATAAGACGTTTTCGAGAAATAAATGAAAATTTTTGAGAAAGCAAACAATAATGTTCCTGAAAAACTTCCAAAAAAATAGGAAAGTATTCCCTCTATTAATGCAAAAATACCATAAAACAGCTTATTTTTATTTATTTATTCCAGTTTACTTTTTTATTCACATTCCATTTAAAATTTTATATAATATATAAACCATATTTGATGCTGAATTTTTAAAAAATCAATTTCATAAAACCAGCAAAAAATTGCATTGGCGTCTAAGCCCAAATTTAATATATAAATAATACCTATTAAAATATAACGGCATTCAGGGTTTGATGCTGATCACAATAGGCATTCTCTAGTTATTTTTCTATTAACACATCGGATGTCTCCCAGTAGGGCAGGGTGACATAAAAAAGAAGAAAAACTTTCATCATCATTCACTCCATCACTGTCTTTCCAGAGGCGTGTTTACACTACAGTTATAAAACTGCAATATTAACACCCGTCCTTCAGAGTTCAGGCTATTGTACTTCTCATCTCCAGGACTCAAGTCTGGCTAACCAATTTTCCTGAATCACTTCACCGATGTTACTTTGCTTACTATCCAACAGCACATAAAGTCATAAAAATTATTAGTCTCCACTCAGTCCCATCTAGCAAGCCCAGGCACACTTGCTAGAAGTCCAAGCCCCTGCCACAAAAAACTATTTTACCCCCTCTCTCCAACCTTTCATTGGACCCCAACCCTTCCCTCCTCCCACTACAGATTTATATGTCCTCCAATTCATTCTATTTTGTCCCATCCTCTCTAAATGTGAGAACTACCTCAACAACCCCTCCTCTGCCTTCTTGATAATACTTTTAGAAACCCCATACTTCCTAATTTCCAAGCTACAGATACTCTGCATTATATTCACACCACACATTGCAATCTCTTTAAAAAGAGATTGGACAAATATATGAGTGGGAGGGGCTGGGTTTGATTTGTGTCGTGAGTACGGGAATAAATTTTTAGGTAGTGGTGGTTTTGATAAGGACCTGCCTTGTATGGGCCAGTAGGCCTTCTGCAGTGTTCCTCCATTCTTATGTTCTTATGTAAAATTGCATCATTGAAAAATGCACATTTTAGACAATTTATCTTCTTTTCATCTTCCGCTTTGCTCAGGGACATTGGGAACAGTAGAGGTGAAATTCCACTCATAAGATACCCCGTTATAAGAACATAAGAACATAAGAAAGGAGGAACACTGCAGCAGGCCTGTTAGCCCATACTAGGCAGGTCCTTCACAATCCGTCCCACTAACAGAATATTTGCTCAACCCAATTTTCAATGCTACCCAAGAAATAAGCTTTGACAATTCTACCCACTCATGCGCGAGTCCCACTCAAATCCAACCCCTCTCACTCATGAATTTATCCAACCTAAATTTGAAACTACCCAAGGTCCTAGCTTCAATAACCCTACTAGGCAGACTGTTCCACTCATCAACTACCCTATTTCCAAACCAATACTTTCCTATATCCTTTCTAAATCTAAACTTATCTAACTTGAATCCATTATTGCGGGTTCTCTTGAGAGATATCCTCAAGACCTTATTTATATCCCCTTTGTTAATACCTCATTTTCCACTTGTATACCTCGATCATGTCTCCCTCATTCTACGTCTTACAAGTGAATGTAATTTTAGGGTCTTCAATCTTTCTTCGTAAGGAAGATTTCTAATGCTATGTATTAATTTAGTCATTCTACGCTGAATGTTTTCTAACGAATTTATGTCAATTCTGTAATATGGAGACCAGAACTGAGCTGCGTAATCTAGGTGAGGCCTTACTAATGATGTATAAAGCTGTAATATAACCTCTGGACTTCTGTTGCTAACACTTCTTGATATAAATCCCAGTAATCTATTTGCCTTATTACGTACGCTTAGGCATTGCTGTCTTGGTTTAAGGTTGCTGCTTACCATCACCCCCAAGTCCTTCTCGCAATCTGTATGGCTAAGTTCTACGTTATTTAACTTATAAGTGCTTGGGTTATGGACACTCCCGAGCTTCAGAACCTTGCATTTATCTACATTGAACTGCATCTGCCACTTTTCTGACCACGAATTAAGTTTGTCTAAATCTTCCTGAAGTTCTATGACATCTATGTTTGAATCAATTATCCTACCTATCTTCGTGTCGTCGGCGAATTTGCTCATATCACTAGTAATTCCCTCATCAAGGTCATTGATATATATTATAAATAACAATGGGCCTAAGACTGATCCCTGTGGAACACCACTTGTTACAAGTCCCCATTCGGATTTAACCCCATTTATGCACACTCTCTGCTTCCTATTGGTGAGCCATGACTCGATCCATGACAGCACTTTTTCCCCAATGCCATGAGCTGCCACTTTCTTTAACAGTCTCTGGTGCGGTACTCTATCAAAAGCCTTACTAAAGTCTAAATAAACAATATCGAATTCTTTATCGTGATCAACAGCCTCAAAAGCTTTACTGAAGAAGGTTAATAAATTAGATAGGCAGGAACGGCCCTCGTGAATCCATGCTGGGTATCATTAATCAAATTATGGTTATCTAGATGGCTTCTAATAATATCAGCTATAATTGACTCTAGTAATTTGCCTACAATTGAGGTCAGGCTTATTGGGCGGTAGTTTGACGGTAGTGACTTGTCCCCTGCTTTAAAAATAGGAATTACATTAGCCATCTTCCACATATCAGACACTACACCTGTTTGAAGAGATAAATTAAAAATGTTAGATATTGGTTCACAGAGTTCCATTTTGCATTCCTTAAGAACCCTTGCAAAAAGCTCATCAGGACCCGGCGATTTATTTTGTTTCAGTCGGTCCAGCTGTTTCATAATCATTTCGCTAGTGACTGTGATATTACATAATTTATTTTTTCTGGGCCTCTGTAAAAATTAATTACTGGGATATTATTAATGTCTTCCTGTGTGAAAACCGAGAGAAAATAATTATTAAAAATAGAGCACATATCATTCTCCTTGTCAGTAAGATGCCCAAAGTTATTTTTAAGGGGACCTATCTTATCCCTAACTTTTGTTCTATAAACCTGGAAAAACTTTTTGGGTTAGTTTTTGAATCCCTAGCAACTTTAATTTCATAGTCCCGTTTAGCTTTTCTTATTCCCTTTTAACGTCCCTCTTAATGTCAGTATACTGATTTATAAGATGACCCTCACCTCTTTTATGCGCCTATAAATTCCTTTCTTCTGCCCTAAAAGATATTTGAGCCTATTATTCATCCATTTTGGGTCATTTCTACTTGATCTAATTTCTTTATACGGGATAAATGTTCTTTGGGCAGCCTGTATAGTGTTAAGAAAACTGTCATATTGATACCTCTCTTCTTCACCCCAGTCCACAGTTGATAAGTGTTCTCTAAGTCCATTATAATCTGCTAAGCGAAAATCTGGGACCATTACTGAATTATCCCTACTATCATACATCCATTCAATGCTAAAGGTAATTGACTTGTGGTCGCTTGAGCCGAGTTCCTCTGTAATTTCTAAATTATTAACAAGGGTTTCTTGCTTGCCAGAACCAAGTCAAGTAGGTTATTTCCCTTGTAGGTTCTGTTACAAACTGCTTCAAAAGCAATCCTGAACTACTTCTAAAAAGTCGTTAGATTCTAAATTCCCTGTCATGAAATTCCAATCAATCTGACTAAAGTTAAAGTCCCCTAGAATTACTACGTTATCGTGTCTTGTGGCCTTAACAATTTCCTCCCAAAGTAGTCTCCCTTGTTCCCTATCTAAGTTTGGAGGACGGTAAATCACGCCTAAAATCAATTTTTCACACCCTCTGAAAATTCTATCCAGACAGACTCTGTATGTGTTAATTCAGACTTTATACCGTTTTTATGCAACAATTTAAATGATCACGGACATAGAGTGCCACCCCACCCCCTTTCCCGATACTTCTGTCTACTTGGAACAATTTAAAACCCTGAATGTGACATTCGGCAGGCAAGTCCCGATTTTTCATATTAAACCATGTCTCAGTTATTGCAAAAACATCAATATTACCCGTACTTGCAACTAATCTCAACTCGTCCATCTTATTCCTAGCACTACGACTATTGGTGTAATATATATTTAGAGACCCTCCTTTCTCTTTACCCTTCCTGCTCATCTCTGTTTTTCCACTATACCTATTACTGTCCTTGTCATCTAGTGTCACTAGCTTTCCACTATCCACCTTATTCTGCCTATTACTAGTTCTCCTACAACTTATAATATTACTACACTGGGACTTCTCTGTTTTCCCCCCAAAACCCATACCACTAACTATTTCTAGTTTAAAGCCCTAACAGCTCCCTCCACTGCAGTTGCCAGTGCCCCCACCCCAGACCTGGATAAGTGAACCCCATCCCTGGCATACATGTCATTTCTGCCATAGAAGAGGTCCCAGTTATCAATGAATGTTACTGAATTTTCCTTACAGTATTTGTCCAGCCAGCAATTGACACCAATTGCCCTGGACAGCCATTCATTTCCAACTCCTCTCCTTGGCAAAATACCACATATGACAGGGTTCCCACCCTTCTTCCTAATTATGTCTATTGCTGACCTAAACCTGCTAGTCAGGTCCTCACTCCTACGTCTGTCAACATCGTTGCCTCCAGCACTGAGACAGATAATAGGATTGCTCCCATTACCTCTCATGATGTCGTCCAGACGGCTAACAATATCCTCCATCCCAGCCCCAGGAAAGCAAACCCTCTGTCTCCTACTCCTATCAATCAAACAGAAAGCCCTATCCATGTACCTAACCTGACTGTCCCCAACAACAACAATGTTTTTACCTTCCTTTGTGTCTTTCGTCGTGACGCTCCCAGAAGTCGACTCACATTCATCGGGTAGCACGGAGAATGGGTTCGATGTTTCCACAACATTCTCCTGGGTCTTCGTTGTTTCTACCTCTCCACCCGTCCTCTTGAGCCTTAACTTTGTCCCATGCGTTTTAGCCACTGTCCAGGTTCCTTTCCTGGCTTGAGGATTCTCAACAGGAGGATTGCATGTTGGTGCCCTCGTTTATGTCTTCGTTGCTTAAGATTGTTAGTATATTTAGCAGCGACAGGCAGACTCATGTTTCTTACGACTTTCTAAAGCATAACAATATTCTTGTCGATGCTCTTTCTTTTTTTGCATTAAGAACATGTAAGTTCTGTCCTTCCCGTGTCTTTATGGTCTCTCCAGAGACCGAATCTTCTAAAAGTTTGAGAAAATTCGACAAGTTGGGTAATGGAGGGAAGATTAATATCCTAAGATGAGGATTTATGTAAGTTTTGCACATGTGAAGCCACATGGGTAAACTCTTCACTCTCATACTTATTCCTAGCTTCATGTGAACTTTCGAAAAATCTTACGAGTTGTCTCATGAGTATTACTCAAAGCAACAATCACAGACAGTTCACAACAAGGGTAATCTATCATATATTCCTAAACACTTTGAGGAAGAAATTTTAGAATTCCTCATTCAAAATGAGCTGGAATACTTCATCATAAGTTTCAACTTGAGTGACCCTATACCATCTGTGAAAGCTAATTTGCATCACCATAGCAAATCAACATAGATACACACACAACCCGCACAGAGAAGAGAGGAGCTTACGACGGCGTTGCGGTCCGACTTGGACCATTTACAAAGTCACACTAACACAAGCTTGGAGCTTGATTGACCAGAGCGTCGGTAAGATGGGGAAGGAAGAAGGATGGGTAAGGATGGAAATTGGGAAATAGGTGGGAGGGGAGAGGGGGAGGTTAGGGTTATAAAGGTAAGTGGCCTATCCACTTTGGCGCAACATAATAAGTGTGTGTGTAGCACACTAACACAAAGAACAGGTAGAAGGGGTATTTATAGGCCAGCAGACAGGGGAGGGCACAAGAAAGTGGTGGAGGAGTAATACCCCTTCTACCTTCCACCTGTTCTGTGTGTTAGTGTGACTTTGTAAATGGTCCAAGTCGGACCGGAACGTCGTCGTAAGCTCCTCTCTTCTATGTGTGTGAGATCATTTTTATTTGTAGGTTTCCGGTAAACTTGAAATCTTAGGTTGTTATCTACTTTGTGGATGAGGACGTCTAGAAAGGGTAGCTTGTCATTGGACTCTTCTTCTAGTGTAAACTGGATCGCCGGTTCAACTGCGTTGATCCTTGCCTGAAGATTCCGTACATCAAAACGTTTGGGAGTTATTACGAGGACGTCGTCCACGTAACGTAACCAAGTGACGTCCTCATCCACAAAGTAGATAACAACCTAAGATTTCAAGTTTACCGGAAACCTACAAATAAAAATGATCTCACACACTTCTATTCCAGTCAAGATACTAAGACCAAGAGAGGCATCATCATCGGATTTTTCCTAAGAGCTTACCGAATTTGTAGTCCTGAGATTCTTGACGAGGAATGTACATACAGTCACCAAACCTTCACTGATTTACATTTTCCTTCCTTTTTCATCAAAGATTGCAAGAGTAGAGCTCTTCAGATCATTAATTCTCCACGCACCAACACCACTCCAAACAAAGTTATAATTCTTACAAACAGCCAGGTTGCATCCAACATTTCTAAAGTACTTGCACAAGCTAACAATAGAGTCGCCATCGCTTACAGCACTTCTATAAAGGATCTAACCAGGACAAAATCCAAGCACCATGAACCAGTCAACGCAGGGGTTTACACTATACCCTGTGGAGGCTGCGACAGGATTTATGTAGGAGAAACATCAAGAAACCTCGAAGCACGCCTCAAAGAACACATTAATGCATGTAGGAACGATAACCTGAACAACGCCTGCGTACAACACTGAAATTTCCCAATCATCTAAAACCCAAAGCCCGGGAGTTGTTGATTTCCGCAGACGAAAGGCCTTGAATCAGCCCCTTATCGTTTTTCCACTAAAACAAAAAAAAGGCAGCTTTACCATCTCTGAAGTCTTAGCAAGAATCCCCCCTAAAAACAGAAAACCCTACCTTTAATTTTCCCCTCCTACTACACAAGCACTTCGGTGTGGAACCCCGCTACAGGGCCTTTCTTTTCCAACCACTAACAGAAATATTTGTCAAACCTATTTTTATACTAACCCCAAATAATTTCTTTTTTCACCTTTTTCTCATGTGCAAGTTGATTGTTCTA
>WNWK01015567.1:0-47481 GCA_009830355.1 Cherax destructor
TGTGTGTGTGTGTGTGTGTGTTACATATTACTGGCCCTGGCACTCTACCTGAGTTTCCTTGTTACGGTATGCAGAGACAGGCTGGTGACAGTGTGACGGGTGGGAGGCACCAGCCTGCGGCTGTGTGCCATCCTCTGGCACTGTGTTGACTCAACAACAACACGCAACATTCACCTCCTAAGCGTCCCTTCAAGAAACCCTCAAACTAATTATCCTCATTTTTTCCTAACCATTAAACAGGTGCTGGTGTATTCCTTTTGTGAAGCACTGTGTGGCTCTGTGAGGCATTGTGTGGCTCTGTGAGGCACTGTGTACCTCTCCATGGCTGGCTTTGGCTGGCTGGCTCTGGCTCTGGCCCTAGCCCTCCCTCCTCCTCCCCGTGATGACCAGGGTTGTGGCAGCTGGCTGGTATGGCAGCAATGTTAACTCTAATACCATCCTATGTGACGTCTCTCTATTGATTCCCCTGCCTTCAAAGGGACCGCCTTTATCTCGCGATCGCTTCTTGATACAAGAAATTGCCAGCACTCTCGCATTCCTTGGATCAAATCTCATTACCCTCCAATCCCCAGGTGCCTGACTTTCCCTTCGGGTTTAGCGCTGCCGTGCCTCACAGTGCCTTGTCAAATATATCCTTTATTAAAGAATATAGAGGGAACCTGTGCTTTCTTTTTAATAAAATAATATTGAACAAAATATACACAATTAACCCGCACATAGAAACAGAAGCTTCAGGCAACGTTTCGGTCCAACTTGGACCATTTACGAAGTCACACAAATACATAATATTTTCACGAAAGGTTCTTGGTGTGATGTTTATCTTGGTAGTGCAATTGATAAGTCAAGAGTGTGCAATCAGATTTTTCATGATTCATTATTTTTACTTTACATTCATTTCAAAAATTAATATGAGTATGACATTTTCTGACACAATATAGAAATTCAAAATTTGTTACAATGGTTTAAACATTTTTTTTTTATGGGGGGTAAACCTGTCAGTTTGTGTGTTGTCAGCAGTACACTTACGTCACTCTGACATCAAGGGACGTATGAATCAGTCAGTCAGCAGCTGACGTTACCTGCCTGACAAAGCTCCTGGAGAGCGAAACGTTGCCACAGTAAAATGTCACAATAGTTGCATCTGCGTCCATTTACCTAACATTATCATGATGTTATGAGGAAAGCTAGACCCGTATGGGCCATATGGGAGGAATGGTAGGCATTCGAGTTCCATCCAAGGAAATGGAGCACAGTTCTGAACTTTGAATTTGATATTCCATTCTACTGAAACACTGGCGAACTTCAGCAATTTTTTTAAGTAATTTTTTAAGAAAACTTCTGTCTATTTTCTGTTTTCTAATTAACACATTGGCCGTTTCCCACCAAGGCAGGGTGGCCACCAAGGCAGGGTGGCCACCAAGGCAGGGTGGCCCGAAAATGAAAAATTTCATCAATCACTCCATCACTGTCTTGCCAGAGGTGCGCTTAGGCTACAGTTATAAAACTGCAACATTAACACCCCTCCTTCAGAGTGCCGGCACTGTACTTCCCATCTCCAGGACTCAAGTCCGGCCTGCCGGTTTCCCTGAAACCCTTCTTAAATATTTCCTTGCTCACACACCAACCGCACGTCAAGTCCTAAAAACCATTTGTCTCCATTTGCTTCTAACACGTTCACATATGCTTGCTGGAAGTCCAAGCCCCTCGCACACAAAACCTCCTTTACCCACTTCCTCCAACCTTTTCTAGGCCAACCCCTACCCCGCCTTCCCTCCACTATAGATTTATACGGTCTCCAAGTCATTCTATTTTGTTCCATTCTCTCTACATGTCCGAACCACCTCAACAACCCCTCCTCAGCCCTCTGGATAATAGTTTTGTAATCCCGCACCTCCTCCTAATTTACAAACTACGAATTCTCTGCATTATATTCACACCACACATTGCCCTTAGACATGACATCTCCACTGCCTCCAGCCTTCTCCTTGTTGCGATATTCCCAACCCATGTCTCACACCCATACAAGAGTGTTGGTATAACTATACTCTCATATATTTCCCTCTTTGCTTCCATGGATAAAGTTCTTTGTCTCCACAGACTCCTCAGTGCACCACTCACCTTTTTCCCCTCGTCAATTCTATGATTCACCTGATCTTTCATAGACCTATCTAAAGTTAAAGGTAAGTCTCACCTTAAGTGTTTATCTGTGAACTAAAATATATTTTGCAAGCATTTCTTTGTTGATGGTGCTTTGATACTAAGAAAAATCAGATTTCTTGATCGCAGGAGTTGGAGCTACTTTCTCTCCATTTAGTGGCTATACTATCCCTAAGGATTTGCCTTTTCCCCGTGAACATAATATTAACAAGCTATGTCTAAGACAAGTATCCCCTAACCTCTGCTGCAGTGCATGTACAGAGTATACTTCATGGTACAGCAAAGGTATCCCCTAACCTCTGCTGCAGTGCACGTACAGAGTATACTGCATGGTACAGCAAAGGTATCCCCTAACCTCTGCTGCAGTGCACGTACAGAGTATACTTCATGGTGCTGCAAAGGTATCTGATGCTGCCAAATAACACTGTTTAAATTTTGATGCCAATTAGAAGTCATTCACGAGAGATCACATAGAAAGTATTAAAGAAAGAATTTTTCAGTATAAATGTGAAATTGACATTTCTACATAGCAAGATACACCAACTTTCTTGGTTTGAAGCCAGTTAGAAGAGACATTCTCTAGTTACTACACAGACATGAATATGTCTTTAGATTTACAGTGGGAAACACGAGTTCTAGACATATGATGACTTTTATAAAATTAAATATTTGGGAAAAATTCACATAATATTATTGAGTATGTGAGAAATATATTGATTAGTGAGAGTGTCATAAGTAACTATAATAACTGCTGCAGTGATTGTTAGTAACAGTGTCATAAGTAACTATAATAACTTCTGCAGTGATTGTTAGTAACAGTGTCATAAGTAACTATAATAATTGCTGCAGTGATTGTTAGTAACAGTATCATGAATAACTGCAACAACTTCTACGGTGATTAGTAAGTGTCATGCGTAACTACAAGAACTGCTACAGTGATTATTAGTGACAGTGTCGTAGTAAAACTGCTGTTGTTTAAAATCTCGTGTGAATTTCTGCAGTATACTGTGTTGTATCTTTCTCTCACTTGATAAATCTGTCAGGTGACACTTCCTCCCAGGGCAATGGTTCGCTGCAACTAGTGTTAGAAGCATCATGTAGGTTTAATGATAGCAGGATGACACACCAGGAGGAAAGTTGTACACGAGGAGATAGGCTTCGATGAACCCTGGAACGTTAGTGTAGAACTGTGTGCGGAAAATTCATTTGCAGATCGAAAAGCTCAGCGGAAACAGATCATTGACATAATGCAAATCAGCAGCTGGGAAATGAAATGTAAAGATATTTTGACTGATTTGTGGTTATGTAAATAGAGGCATTTGGTGAGGACTGAGGTGCATGTGAGGCAGGTGAATCAGCTGGCCCAGAGGCCGGATCAAGAGGAGGACCATCAGTAGCGAGATTGCAGGATTGAGAATGACAACTTCAGGCAACAGGATGAAGTACAGTATGTTAGGGAGAGCAGAGGGAAGCTGCGTTGGCAGGCAGTGTGTTCCCTAGTATAGCAGAGTGGATAAAAGATGCCTGAGGAAGGATGCTCAGCCATTTACTAACACCTCGGCACCCTGCAAAACCAAGCTCTTCCATTGGTTAACGTAAACTTGATCAACAGCCAATCATCGTCATGTTTATAACATTACCCCTCCTTTAACTTTCGTCGTCCTCGTCAAAGCACATTTGAAAGCAATCACTCTTAAAATCCTCTAGTAGTAGGTGCGTCCCTTGGCTGTGATGGATGGCTCAATGGTTGCGTGCCATCTCCTCACTTGGGAATCCATCCATTCCACAAAATAAATAGTGTCTTAAGCTATGGTAACGCCTCGACCAATCCATGTGCATCACTGGTATAGTCATTAAAAAACACGGCACTACAGGTGATAATATCGCCTCCTCTCTGGTGACAGGACTGACAACTCCGACCTTTATCCTAGTAGGCATCAATGATTTTTTCCCTTAAGTGATCGTTGGACCCTACAACCCGGCCAATCACTCTTGTCCTTGGAATCTCTCACAAGAAGATGCCTTGATGCCCTTAAGGGACTCTTGATCTAAGGAACTGAACTTATCCTACTTTCATTATATCGAACCAAAATGCCTCCCATTTGTCACTTCTACTTGATTAAAATATATACATTATACATGCTAGCATATAATTCGATGCCCGAAATGTCGTAGTAAGCTTCTCTCGTCTAAACCTTGAGTAAATACTTCAAACAATTTGTTGAGTACTCGATCACCCACAGTCACAGAAATTTGACCTCTGTGTTTGCATCCCTCACGCACACACACAGCTCTAGGAAGAGATACAATATGGTACTTGGAGCCGGGAGAGAGAGAGAGAGAGTGGACCTAGTAGTGACCAGCAAAGAAGCGGGGTCAGGAGCTGTGACTCGTCCTCTGCAATCACATATAGGTAAGTACATATACGTGAGCACACACACACACACACACACACACACACACACACACACATCACTGTCAGGGTGGTGGCTTCCAGCAACATCAGGGAGATACAAGTATGCCTCCAGTGTTTACAACAACATCAGGGAGATACAAGCATGCCTCCAGTGTTTACAACAACATCAGGGAGATACAAGTATGCCTCCAGTGTTTACAACAACTTCAGGGAGATACAAGTATGCCTCCAGTGTTTACAACAACATCAGGGAGATACAAGTATGCCTCCAGTGTTTACAACAACATCAGGGAGATACAAGCATGCCTCCAGTGTTTACAACAACATCAGGGAGATACAAGTATGCCTCCAGTGTTTACAACAACATCAGGGAGATACAAGCATGCCTCCAGTGTTTACAACAACTTCAGGGAGATACAAGCATGCCTCCAGTGTTTACAACAACATCAGGGAAATACAAGTATGCCACCAGTGTTTACAACAGCATCAGGGAGATACAAGCATGCCTCCAGTGTTTACAACAGCATCAGGGAGATACAAGCATGCTTCCAGTGTTTACAACAACTTCAAGGAGATACAAGCATGCCACCAGTGTTTACAATAGCATCAGGAAGATACAAGCATGCCTCCAGTGTTTACAACAACTTCAGGGAGATACAAGCATGCCTCCAGTGTTTACAACAACATCAGGGAGATACAAGCATGCTTCCAGTGTTTACAACATCAGGGAGATACAAGCATGCCTCCAGTGTTTACAACAACATCAGAGAGATACAAGCATGCCTCCAGTGTTTACAACAGCATCAGGGAGATACATGCATGCCTCCAGTGTTTACAACAACATCAGGGAGATACAAGCATGCCTCCAGTGTTTACAACATCAGGGAGATACAAGCATGCCTCCAGTGTTTACAACAACATCAGGGAGATACAAGCATGCCTCCAGTGTTTACAACAACATCAGGGAGATACAAGCATGCCTCCAGTGTTTACAACAACTTCAGGGAGATACAAGCATGCCTCCAGTGTTTACAACAACATCAGGGAGATACAAGCATGCCTCCAGTGTTTACAACAACATCAGGGAGATACAAGCATGCCTCCAGTGTTTACAACAACATCAGGGAGATACAAGCATGCCTCCAGTGTTTACAACAACATCAGGGAGATACAAGCATGCCTCCAGTGTTTACAACAACATCAGGGAGATACAAGCATGCCTCCAGTGTTTACAACAACATCAGGGAGATACAACATGCCTCCAGTGTTTACAACAGCATCAGGGAGATACAAGCATGCCTCCAGTGTTTCAACAACATCAGGGAGATACAAGCATGCCTCCAGTGTTTACAACAACATCAGGAGATACAAGCATGCCTCCAGTGTTTACAACAACATCAGGGAGATACAAGCATGCCACCAGTGTTTACAACATCATCAGGGAGATACAAGCATGCCTCCAGTGTTTACAACAACATCAGGGAGATACAAGCATGCCTCCAATGTTTACAACAACTTCAGGGAGATACAAGTATGCTTCCAGTGTTTTCAACAACATCATGGAGATACAAGCATGCCTCCAGTGTTTACAACAACATCAGGGAGATACAAGCATGCCTCCAGTGTTTACAACAGCAACAGGGAGATACAAGCATGCCTCCAGTGTTTACAACAACATCAGGGAGATACAAGCATGCCTCCAGTGTTTACAACAACATCAGGGAGATACAAGAATGCCTCCAGTGTTTACAACAACTTCAGGGAGATACAAACATGCCACCAGTGTTTACAACAGCATCAGAGAGATACAAGCATGCCTCCAGTGTTTACAACAACATCAGGGAGATACAAGCATGCCTCCAGTGTTTACAACAACATCAGGGAGATACAAGCATGCCTCCAGTGTTTACAACAACAACAGGGAGATACAATCATACCTCCAGTGTTTACAACAACTTCAGGGAGATACAAGCATGCCTCCAGTGTTTACAACAGCATCAGGGAGATACAAGCATGCCTCCAGTGTTTACAACAACATCAGGGAGATACAAGCATGCCTCCAGTGTTTACAACAACATCAGGGAGATACAAGAATGCCTCCAGTGTTTACAACAACTTCAGGGAGATACAAGCATGCCACCAGTGTTTACAATAGCATCAGAGAGATACAAGCATGCCACCAGTGTTTACAACAGCATCAGAGAGATACAAGCATGCCTCCAGTGTTTACAACAACATCAGGGAGATACAAGCATGCCTCCAGTGTTTACAACAACTTCAGGGAGATACAAGCATGCTTCCAGTGTTTACAACATCAAGGAGATACAAGCATGCCTCCAGTGTTTACAACAACATCAGGGAGATACAAGCATGCCTCCATTGTTTGCAACAGCATCAGGGAGATACAAGCATGCCTCCAGTGTTTACAACAACTTCAGGGAGATACAAGTATGCTTCCAGTGTTTACAACAACATCAGGGAGATACAAGCATGCCTCCAGTGTTTACAACAACATCAGGGAGATACAAGCATGCCTCCAGCGTTTACAACAACATCAGGGAGATACAAGCATGCCTCCAGTGTTTACAACAGCATCAGGGAGATACAAGCATGCCTCCAGTGTTTACAACAGCATCAGGGAGATACAAGCATGCCTCCAGTGTTTACAACAACTTCAGGGAGATACAAGCATGCCACCAGTGTTTACAACAACTTCAGGGAGATACAAGCATGCCTCCAGTGTTTACAACAACTTCAGGGAGATACAAGCATGCCGCCAGTGTTTACAACAGCATCAGGGAGATACAAGCATGCCTCCAGTGTTTACAACAACAACAGGGAGATACAAGCATACCTCCAGTGTTTACAACAACTTCAGGGAGATACAAGCATGCTTCCAGTGTTTACAACAACTTCAGGGAGATACAAGCATGCTTCCAGTGTTTACAACAACATCAGGGAGATACAAGCATGCCTCCAGTGTTTACAACAACTTCAGGGAGATACAAGCATGCCTCCAGTGTTTACAACATCAGGGAGATACAAGCATGCTTCCAGTGTTTTCAAGGGGAAACATTAAAATATTTTATTTTCCTGATAATTTTAGAAGTGTATTAGTATCATCATTTTATGAAATTTATTTTATCGTTATTGCCACAATAATTTTTCTAAATTATTGTATTTTGTGTCTATAATATTTTATATATTTTTATCCTTATTTCCTATTACTACTACTACTACTTCTACTGCTGCGACTGTCATTACTACACACATAGACTCACCATGCCCAGCCCTTCTCGGGCAGGGCATCTCGCAAGACTGCCATTCCCTCGCCTCCCTGTGGCGGGGAAGATGGCAGACCAGAGAGGCCTAGCTTCTCCTTACGGGTCCCGTGAGGGCGGGAACGTGGCTAGGCCTGGGGACAATTGGTCCCAGACAATGAGGGGTACTTGTAACTCCTCCCATGGGAGAGATAGGTCTCAGACACTTCCACGACAGGGAGCCAAGGCCGGGTCACCATCTGGAAAAGACCAGGGCCGGGAGAGCACCGGCGAATCAACAACAACAACAACAACAACATTACTACTATACTACTACCCCTGTGGTTTAGCGCTTGTTTTATTATATTAATAATAATACTATTATTAATATTGCTATTACTATTAATAATTCTACTACTAATAATAATAATAGTAATAATTACTTAGAAAACTGATGAAAAGTAACGAGAACTATAGTGAAATTTAATTTTTTTTATCCTGTGAGAGAGAGAGAGAGAGAGAGAGAGAGAGAGAGAGAGAGAGGGGTATCGTTACATAAGGTGTTCCCTATGCCACATTACTTTTTACATACGTAAAGGAATAGAAAGTGACATAAGTTTATCATTGACAAAAAAAATGGCTATTAAACCAGTTTTGAGGAGCACACCAGAGAGATACTGAACGATTCAGATAGGTTGAAGTTGCTGTGCTGTATGACCCTACTAGGTTTAGCGCTTCTTTTTATAATAATAATAATAATAATAATAATAATAATAATAATAATAATGCAGTAGGAAAAGTGGCAGATGCTGTTTAATATCAACAAATGTATGGTCCTAATGTGGACCAAAGAAAATAATTACGTACATTTACGAACTAAATTATATAGAACCTAATCAAAACACCTGCATATAAGATTTATGAGTTCCAATTTTCAGAAGTATAATGCCAAGATTACAATGCTCAAGTGTTAGCAATAAAGGAACATAGGAATAAAGGAACATTGTGTTTGTAAGATGACATAAAGAGATGTGTCTGAAGTGGTGGTAGGAAGGGGATATTGTGAGAAATTTTCAAATGCCTGTGAGATGCTTTATTGAAGGTTCAGGCTTCAGTGAGGTACGTTGAAAATAGTATAAAATTCCGACAAGTTGATGAGTAAGATATGTTGATGAATAAGATATGTTGATGAGTAAGATATGTCCGGCAGTTGTGTATCTTTATTATTGAGAGGTTTCGCCTATGAGGTAGGACTCGTTAGTCAAACACATCGGAGAACGTATAGTAAAGATGATGTAATGAGTCCATCAATCTTGGAGAAATAGTTTAAGTGAGGTGCTGAAATGCTCTACCTTGCGGTGTATTTAGACATTCTTCTCCAATATCCACTGACAATAGGAAACACTGATTTAGGGAATGAAGTCAAGAGGTGCTGATTCTATAGACGTCCTTTGGTTGGTGCATCTTAGTTTGTGTGTGACGGTGACCCCATACCAGATGATAGTTTGATTTGCTTTTGTATGTGTTTCAATAAAGCTGAATTTTCTTACGTATATGTGGCTAACTTTTCATATTTGATGACACAAATACCAGTAACATTAATACCAGTAACAGTAATAACAGAAACAACAATACCAGTAACAGTAATACCAGTAACAGTAATACCAGTAACAGTAATACAAGTAACAGTAATACCAGTAATAGTAATACCAGTAACAGTAATACCAATAACAGGAATACCAATAACAGTAATACCAGTAAGAGTATGTATTAATATTGGTGAGAGCGAAACGTTGCCACAATAAAATGTCACATTAGTGGCATTTGTGTCCTTTTACTTAACCAGTAACAGTAATACCAGTAACGGTAATAGTGGCAGTATTACCACTTATATAAAGAAGTAACTCTGACAAGAAGTTGATGTTTACATTCCATAGTCAGTTAAAAACAAAAACAAAAACAATCACACACTTTCATTTTTGCATCGTGAATTTGATAAGCTAAACAAATCTACCTAAATTATCAAAAATAATGATCATTAAAAACAATAAAGTCACTGGCCCTAAAAGTGTAAATAATAAATGTTGCAACATGGCCTCCAATTAGTGCCATCAACTGACTCTGAATTACGATTCGTTGATTTCTGCTCTATCTAACATTCTACGAATATTTAGTAGTTGTTGATCTGGATCAGGGGTTCCCTGGGAACAAATATTTTCTAAACTTCACTATCCTCGTCACTTCATTAGAGACTGCAGACGACGGGCATATAACATCTTCAACACACCCAGAGAAGACACTGCCGAGAAGACATACATAGTCCTCCCCACCAACTCCGTTGCCAAACACGTTTCCAACTTTTTTTTTCAATACCTCATTCCAAGTATCTACCTCCCATCCACCACCATCAAGGACATTACCAGTAATAGACAGGACAAGCTTCTATCCTCTGCAGGGGTATACATAATCCCTTGTAATGACTGCAGCAAATTATACGTGGACGAAACATCCAGAGACCTCCAAACACGTATTTCAGTACGCAGGCAGATCGAACAATTTAAGGAATGCCTGTGTTCAACACCGAAATTCACACAACCATTTAATCAACTACAGAAACGCAAGACTCATCGCCAGAGAAGAAAACACTCAATACCGCAGAATCCTGGAATCACCCCTTATCTGTATATCCATCATTATGCCACATAAGTACATACGCACCCTCCATTCCCGTGCAGGTTCTCATCAGTTCCAACCTACCCAGCATTGAAGATTGAGACACTTATGCAACATATGGGAATCTTTATTAAGGAAACGTTTCGCCCCACAGTGGCTTCATCAGTCCAATACAAAGCAGAGAGGGGTAAGGAGCCTGGAATCGATGTGTTCAGTCCATCACTCTTGTAGAAAGTACAGCATATGGCCGGAGAAGTGCCTCACATATTGCAGTCAGGTGAGTGGAAGCAGGAGGAGGCGGGGCCACACTGGAACCATCCACTAGTGTAAGTCTTCGTCCAAAGGTTGGACAAACATTGAAGAATTCCTTGTATCAAGATCCCATGATATTGCAGTGTCTGACAGATGTGATGAATGGTTTTAAAACCGACAAGTTGAAGATTGAGACACACTAGTGGATAGTACCACTGTGACCCCGCCCCCTCCTGCTTCGACTCACCTGTCTACAGTATATAAGCCAACTATCCGGTGGACTAAACACATCGACTCCAGGATGAGGGACTGATTACCTCATCTTTTGTATATAGTTCTACTGTCTTCAATTTATGTCCTTGAATTTGTATTGATAAAGCCACTGGATGGCGAAACGTCTACAATAAAGATACCTAGATGTTGCACGTGTGTCTAAATTTTTATCTTGTCGGTATTGCATACCATTATTGTACTACGTCACTTTTCAGACTGTTCCACTTCCTGACAACTCTATTACTAAAGAAATACTTCCTAATATTCCTCTGGCTCATCTGAGTCTTCAGCTTCCACTTGTGACCCCTTGTTTCTGTGTCCCATCTCTGGAACATCCTTGTCTCTGTCCACCTTGTCAATTCCTCACAATATGTATATGTCGTTATCGTGTCTCCCCTAACCCTCCTGTCCTTCAGTGTCGTCAGGTCGATGTCCCTTTAACCTTTCTTCGTATGACATTCCCCATAGCTCTGGGACTAGCCCGTTGCAAACCTTTGCACTTTTTCTAATTTCTTGACGTGCTTGACCAGGTGTGGGTTCCAAACTGGTGCTGCATACTCCAGAATGGTCCTGACGTACACAGTGTACAGGGTCTTGAACGATTTATTTTACGATAAATTAGACACATATGCAACACTTGGGTATCTTTATTGAGGAAACGTTTCGCCACACAGTGGCTTCATCAGTCCAATACAAAGTAGAAAGTTGTAGAGATAGGAGGAGTTTGAGGTAATCAGTCCCTCGGCCTGGAGTCGATGTGTTCAGTCCATCAATCTTGTAGTAAGTCTACAATAAAGATACCTAGACGTTGCACGTGTGTTATGTTAAGTAGGTTAGCGTTGTTCTCTGATTAAATTATAACAATTGTGAACGGCACCAATCTTCAATGGCTGATGAATCATATGAAATGGGTGGATTGTTTAATTTTTTAAACTGTGTAGAAGAAAAATTGTTTTGTATTCTGTTCAACAACTGAAAAATGCGTCTTCTGGTAAAATTTAAACTATTATACAACCTAACATCAATCACTTGATGTTAGGTTGTACAAATTATCACGAGTCAAATTTATTAATCAATTGGTTTCTGTGAAATAATTTTACAGTGTCTTTTCTGATGAGCCATGAGTCACGGAATTTGACTTATTTTGGTTACCCTAGGTTACCCTAGGTTAAATCAACATAATGTTCTTTTAAGGGCCTGTAACTTGTAGGTTATTACTTGAGCTAGCAATGAAAATGGTTTGGGCAAATATTTTTGTTAGTGGATTTTCGTTTGAGAAGGACTTGCTTAGTATGGGCCAGTAGGCTTGCTGCAGTGTTCATCCTTTCTTATGCTCAAAGACCTTTGTTAAATAATTTTAGTTTTTTTTTCAAGATTGATGGACTGATTACATCGACTCAAAGCTGAGGTATAAAATTCTGACATGTTGTTAGGCAAGACACATATGATAAAGATTGAGACACTTATGCAACATATGGAAATCTTTATTGAAGAAACGTTTTGCCACACAGTGGCTTCATCAGTCCAATACAGAGCAGGAAGATGTAAAGAGAGGAGGAGTTTGAGGTAATCAGTCCCTCAGCATGGAGTCGATGTGTTCAGTCCATCAGTCTTATAGAAAGTACAGCATAGGGCTGTAGAAGTGGAAGCAGGAGGAGGCGGGATCACAGTGGAACCATCCACTAGTGTAAGTAGGTCTTCGTCCAAAGGTTGGACAAGTATTAAGTAAAAGGACATAAATGCAACTAATGTGACATTTTATTGAGGCAACGTTTCGCTCTCCAGGAGCTTTGTCAAGCCGTTACAAACAATACATGGACACAGAGGGTATATATATACTCAGAGTGAGGTGCAATACTAGTGGTGGTAGAAGTAGTAGTGATATAAGTTGTTAGTAGTAGTAATATAATAAAGTAGAACAATCAACTTGCACATGAGTAAAAGGTGATAAAAACAATTACTTGGGTAGTATAAAAATAGGTTATACAAATTTCTGTTGGAGGTTGGAATAGAGAAGACCTGTAACAGTGTTCCACATCTGCAATGTGCTTGTGTAGTAATAATTATAAATAATAAAATGTCACATTAGTTGCATTTGTGTCCTTTTACTTAACATATTTTCGGTAATTCTACCAATATTGGACAAGTGTTGAAGAATTCCTTGTATCAAGATCTCATGATGTTGCAGTGTCTGACAGATGTGATAAATGGTTTTGAAAATCGACAAGTTTAAGATTGAGACACTTAAGCAACATATGGGTATCTTTATTGAAGAAACATTTCGCCACATATTGGCTTCATCAGTCCAATTCATAACAATATAGGGAACATTACCTGTGTAATTAACTATATTTCTATAGAAACAAATAAAAATTACTCATATATTCCAGAAAGACCCTTCGATCAGTGTGGTCGCTTGATTCTGGCATTCACTTCTATGTAGATGAATAGTTCAGAGAACCGACAAGTTATAAATTAGACACATATGCAACACTTGGGTATCTTTATTGAGGAAACGTTTCGCCACACAGTGGCTTCATCAGTCAATACAAGTAGAAAGGTGTAGGAGAGGAGGAGTTTGGAGTTGTCAGCCTCGGCCTGGAGTCGATGTGTTCAGTCATCAATCTTGTTAGAAGTGTAGCACAAGGCCGTAGAGGTGGCTTATATGCTGTAATCAGGTGAGGTGAAGCAGGAGGAGGCGGGGTCATAGTGGTACCTTCCACTATTCGAAGTATGTCTTGTCGGTTCTCTGAACTATTCATCTACATCCTGTCTGACACAGCAACAGCTTGGGATCTTGATACAAACGAATTCTTCAACACTTGTCCAACCTTTGGACGAAGACTACTTCGAATAGTGGAAGGTACCATACATGACCCCAGCCTCCTCCTGTATCTCACTGATTACAGCATATAAGTCACTCTACGGCCTTGTGTCCTTCTAACAAGACTTGATGGATGAACATCGACTCAGGCCGAGGACTGACAACCTCAAACTCTCTCCTTACACTTTCTCTGTATTGGACGATGAGCCAGTGTAGAAACTTTCCTCAACAAAGATACAAAGTTTATATGTGTCTAATTGTATTACTTATTCACTTCTATGTTGCTAGTGTGGGTTTGGTGGTTGGTGGCAGGTGTGCTGGGGAATGTTTTGGTGTGACAGGCTAGTGTGGGTGGGGCTTTCCTAGTGGTATTAGTAAGTGGGTAGTGAGTGGAGGACTGTATGTTGTGGTAGGTTAGTGGTGGAAACCAAAATAATTTAATCACTGACAAATCAACTCACATAAATAAGCGAATGTGTGATATCATGACTGTAAACTCTCTTATTATCAAATCTGCGCTCCATCTCACCACGCCCGTCTTGTTTTTTACTTCAATTGGTTTTCACTTTTCCTCAGCCTTATTTGTTTCACTCTGAATCTGTAATCTAGTCAATCCTTAAGTTTATTTTGTGATCTTACTATGTTTCTGAAAATGTGTTAAGTGAGGGTAAAATTTATAGAGTAATTTACCCTCACTGACCACAACCCCTCAGAGCGCCAGACAACATTTGTTTCAAATAACCAGGCGAAATTTAGATCTAAAAATTGAATTTTCCGCCTTTGTTTACCTTCCATTCGTTTATGTAAATGTTCATTGGGGCTTCAGATCACAAATCACTGCAAGGTCACACATACTAAGATAATATTGGCATTTGTTCATTGGAACTGCTGAGTCTTCTCCTGTTGCTTTCGAGTACTCACCTATATGCACTCACTTGTATGGGGTTGCAGGATTCATGTCACAGCTCCTGGCACCGCCTCGTCACTGGTCGTTACTAGGTCCACTCTCTCCCGGCTACAAGAGCCTTGTGTGTAAGAGAGAGAGAGAGAGAGAGAGAGAGAGAGAGAGAGAGAGAGAGAGAGAGAGAGAGAGAGAGAGAGAGCAAGCAGGCCAAACACTCAATACACAATTACCGAAAAAAATAAACTGTCCAGAAAAAAAAACATACAAGACCAGCATAAATATAAATAATGAAATGCCAAATGGAAAAGCAAGTAGGAGCGCAGTTGCTCAGCTGTATGTCAGTTGCGAAAATATTGCAAAGTGCAAAATATTACGCAGCCAAAATTATGCAACTGGAATTTACATATTTCACAAACCTTTCTAAATACCACTTTGGCGAGGCAAATGACATCAGAACTCGCAGCACACACTCGCTGAGAGACGCATATAAACACACATATATATACATTCATGAATATTTTGATGATTATAACTACACATTGACGACACCCCCCTTCCCCACCTCGAGGCCCCTCTGCACCCCCTTAAAAAAAATCAGGTTAGTCTGATGGTCAGTCCAATACCAAAAAGGGTTTTTGGTGATTCCCAGCAGCAATGCTAATACTGTTCTCTACTAGATCAATATTAATGCACTACAATTTTGTTATAACATTTTGTCCTCACGGAGAGATACATGTAGATGACACAGCTGAGAGATACATGTAGAGACACAGCTGAGAGATACATGAGATACACAGCTGAAGATACATGATGACACAGCTGAGAGATACATGTATAAAGGAGAGATACTGATGACACAGCTGAGAGATACATGTAGATGACACAGCTGAGAGATTCATAGATGAGACAGTTGAGAGAACAGTAGATAAGCTGAGAGATACATGTAGATGACACAGCTGAGAGATACATGTAGATGACACAGCTGAGAGATACATGTAGATGACACAGCTGAGAGATACATGTAGATGTAGCTGAGAGTACATGCAGTAATAAACGAGAGATACATGTAGATGACAAGCTGAATACAGAATGACACAGCTGAGAGATACATGTAGATGAACAGCTGAGAGATACATGCAGATAAAAAGGAGAATACATAATGACACAGCTGAGAGATACATGTAGATGACACAGCTGAGAGATACATGTAGATGACACAGCTAGAGAGATACATGTAGATGACACAGCTGAGAGATTCATGAAGTGAGACAGTTGAGAACTATGACACGCTGAGAGATACATGTAGATGACACATCTGAGAGATACATGTAGATGACACACTGAAAGATACATGTAGATGACACAGCCCGAGAGATACATGTAGATGACACAGCCCGAGAGATACATGTAGATGACACAGCTCTGAGAGATACATGTAGATGACACAGCTGAGAGATACAAGTAGATGACACAGCCTGAGAGATACATGTAGATGACACAGCTGAGAGATACATATAGATGACACAGCTGGAGATTCATGAAGATGAGACAGTTGAATACATGTAGATGACACAGCTGAGAGATACATGTAAATGAACAGCGAGAGATACATGTAGATGAACAGCTAAGAACATGTAGATACATAAGATGTAGATGATACAGCTGAGAGATACATGCAGATAATAAAGCTGAGAGATACATGTAGATGACACAGATGAGAGATACATGTAGATGACACAGCTGAGAGATACATGTAGATGACACAGCTGAGAGATACATGTAGATGACACAGCTGAGAAATACAAGTAGATGACACAGCTGAGAGATACATGTAGATGACACAGCTGAGAGATACATGTAGATGACACAGCTGAGAGATACATGTAGATGACACAGCTGAGAGATACATGTAGATGACACAGCTGAGAGATACATGTAGATGACACAGCTGAGAGATACATGTAGATGACACAGCTGAGAGATACATGTAGATGATAAAGCTGAGAGATACATGTAGATAATAAAGCTGAGAGATACATGTAGATGACACAGCTGAGAGATACATGTAGATGACACAGCTGAGAAATACATGTAGATGACACAGCTGAGAGATACATGTAGATGACACAGCCGTAATGTGCATGTATTCTTCCTCACAGGTGAGAGGTGCCTTGAAGGCTGGAGACAGTTGATCCAGGCTGAAGCACACCTTACTGGTATGAATGAACATCTAAGGTTAGTGCCAGTTTCTATCACACGGTGGTCCAGTTCGGTGCTTCTAAATAATCATAATGACAATATTAGCATTAAAATATAATTAAAATACTACTAGTAATACAACTAGTAATACTACTAGTAATACTACTAGTAATACTACTAGAATACTACTAGTAATACTACTAGTAATATATATAATACTATGTAATATCTATCTAGTAAAGATACTATGTAATACGATGCACTAGAATACTATATAATACTACTATGAATACTATAGTAATCTACTAGTAATACTACTAGTAAGCTGTAAAACTTAGTAATACATAGAACTAAGCAATACTACCTAGTAATACTACTGAATATGAAGTAATACACTATAATATACTAGTATACCAAGTAATACTACTACTACACTACTAGTCTACTGAGTAACTACAGTAATACACAGTGACTTACTAAATATACTAGTAATACAATATTAGCATACTAGTAATAATAGTAATCTAGAATACTACTAGTAATACTACTAGTAATACTACTAGTAATACTACTAGTAATACTACTAGTAATACTACTAGTAATACTACTAGTACTACTACTACTACTACTACTACTACACTACTACTACCACCTGCCTGAGAGTATAAGTATGCTTAATAACTTTTTTCTATATTACGTAACATATATTTTCAACATAGTTCTAGTTAGCATTAGTTATTAGGAATGAAACATATTAATTACGTAGTTTACAAAGTAATTTTTTTTAGGGAATTACACAGAATATAATTAGAGAAAGACAACTTTGGAAATTTTGTGAGAAACGTCAAAAAATTTGACTTCTGTTCCACCAAAAGCTTGATTTTTTTTTTTCGATTTTCCCAGAAGCGGAACTCCCGACCCAGGGTATCCCGTTCTTGCTAATCACAGCACAATCGAGTACAAAACAATAATTTGAACTGGAAAAACATGTTAAATCGTAGCTGGGAATGAAGTGTTCCAGCGCTTGCGTAGATGTATTCAATGGAATGAGAATTCTTTCATTTAAAATTTCTGGAAAAAAATACATTGTGTAAGACACATATGCAACAGTTAGGCATCTTTATTTCGAAACGTTTCGCCTTCACAGTAGGCTTCTTCAGTCGAGTACAGAAAAGTTGGTAGAAACAGAAAAGATGTGAAGACGATGTAATCAGTCCATCACCCTTAAAGACGTAGTTTTGAGGTGGTCAGTCCCTCAGCCTGGAGAAGAGTATTTGTTCTATAGTCTGGAACAATGTTTCAGACTATGCAATAATTTCGTAAAAATCATTCTGAAACTAACGAAAAAAATATTTCATTGTGTTTGTTTATTATTAAATTATTATAAACTTAAATAAAATATATTTAGTTGGATTAGGCTAATTAAATTGCGCTTGTTATAATAAGGTTAGGTAAGTTTCCTAAGGATATTTTGGTACAAAATTATTAATTTTTATATTCACACACACAAACACACACACACACACACACACACACACACACACACACACACACTATATATATATATATATATATATATATGTCGTGCCGATTAGGTAAAACTGGTCAATTAGCAAGAACTCATCTAAAATTAAGTCCTTTCTAAAATTTTCTCTTATACGTTTAAAGATATATTTTTTTCATTTATGTTAATGTAAGAATTTATAATTTTGTACCAAGAGAAACTTTGAAAACCTACCTAACCTTATTACAACAAGCACAATTTAATTTAGCCTAACCCAACAAAATATATTTTAGATACGTTAACATTAATTTAATAATAAACAAACACAATGAAATATATTTTTTTCGTTGTGTTCAGAATGATTTTGGCGAAATTATTGCATACACAAATTTTCACTTGTCTTATATGGCAAGGTGAGCGCTGCTATTTAAGCCAAAATCAAGTTTTACCTAATCGGTACGACATATGTATATATATATATATATATATATATATATATATATATATATATATATATATATATATATATATGCATCGTGTTTCGCCTCCTGTGGATTAGTCAAGAGGATTGTCCCTGAACGTTTGAGAGGTGTGGTGGTAGCTCAAGACCCCAAGTTCATTGAAGCAGCAGTGCAGTGGGACATCCTGGCAGACTCCTCCAGTAGACCAGCTCCTCCCAAAGAGCACAAACAGTCCCACTGGGACAAACCGATCATGGAAAAAATTGCCAACATAATGCTCACCAACGCTTCAGGAAAGGACAAAGCTCGTCTCCTAGCGGTGAAGGCACCACACTCAGGAGATTTCCTTCTAGCTGTTCCCAATTCCTCTCTGGGGACTCGACTCGACCCACAGGCCATTCGGATTGATGTTGTTCTTCGCCTAGCCGCCCCCATACTCACCGAACATAGGTGTATTTGCGGCAGGGCGACGGCTGATCAATTCGGACTTCATGGTCTAGTGTGTCACACATCAGAAGGGAAGTATGCTAGACATGAGGAGGTCAATGACATCATAAAGAGAAGCCTCGCCACAGCCCGTTGCCCAGCTCAACGGGAACCCCAAGTGCAGAGGTCTGATGGAAGTCAAAAGCGTCCTGATGGAGCCACCATGCTACCCTGGAAGGATGGTAAGCAGATTGCTTGGGACTACACCTGTGCTGCCACATTGGCAGACATCTACCTGCCACACTCCTTAGCCGAAGGGGGTGGAGCTGCCAGCCACAGGGAGACCCAGCAGACCCGCAAATATGAAGACCTTCCTTCTTGCTATAACTTTATCCCAATAGGGTCGGAGACCCATGGAGCAGGGGGCAAGTGTGCTCTAAAGTTTCTCAAGGAGCTGGGTGGAAAACTCATCATAGAAACCAAGGACCACAGGGCAACCAGCTTCCTCTTTCAGAGACTCAGTGTTGCGATCCAGAGGGGAAAGGCCTGCAGTATTCTGGGCATGCGGCCCACTACCGGGGAGCTGGACGAAGTATTTGACATGTAGCTCTGAGTTGTCATCTATGTTGTTTTACTCACTATTGTATTCTTGTTAATGTATTTTGACAATGTATTGTATCTTGAAATAAATTTTATATATATTTAATAAAAGATGGGGTGGTAGGGGAAGTGGAATATTCAAATGGCTTCAGAAAGACATCTAAATATTCTTCCTTGAAGCCTTTTTATCCACTACTCCGAGGCTATGGGACCCACAATTTACACCAGAGGTGGAACCCTATATATATATATATATATATATATATATATATATATATATATATATATATATATATATATATATATTAATAACACATCGGCCGATTCCACCAAGGCAGGGTGGCCCGAAAAATAAAAACTTTCATCATCATCATTCACTCCATCACTGTCTTGCCAGAGGGGTGCTTTACACTACAGTTATAAAACTGCAACATTAACACCCCTCCTTCAGAGTGCAGACACTGTACTTCCCATCTCCAGGACTCAAGTCCGGCCTGCCGGTTTCCCTGAACCCCTTCATAAATGTTACTTTGCTCACACTCCAACAGCACGTCAAGTATTAAAAACCATTTGTCTCCATTCACTCCTATCAAATACGTTCACACATGCTTGCTGGAAATCCAAGCCCCTCGCACACGAAACCTCCTTTACCCCTTCCATCCAACCTTTCCAAGGCCGACCCCTACCCCGCCTTCCCTCCACTACAGATTTATACACTCTCGAAGTCATTCTGTTTCGTTCCATTCTCTCTACATGTCCGAACCATCTCAACAACCCCTCCTCAGCCCTCTGGATAATAGTTTTGGTAATCCCGCACCTCCTCCTAATTTTCAATCTACGAATTCTCTGCATTATATTCACACCACACATTGACCTCAGACATGACATCTCCACTGCCTCCAGCCTTCTCCTCGTTGCAACATTCCTCACTCATGCTTCATACCCATATAAGAGTGTTGGTATAACTATACTCTCATACATTCCCCTCTTTACTCCCTTATACAAAGTTCTCTGTCTCCACAGACTCCGAAGTGCACCACTCACCCTTTTCCCCTCATCAATTCTATGATTCACCTCTTCCTTCATAGACCCATCTGCTGACATGTCCACTCCTAAATATCTGAATACATTCACCTCCTCCATACTCTCTCCATCCAATCTGATATCCAATCTTTCGTCACCTAATCTTTTTGTTATCATCATCACCTTACTCTTTCCTATATTCACTTTCAATTTTCTTCTTTTGCATACCCTATCAAATTCATCCACCAACCTCTGCAACTTCTCTTCAGAATCTCCCAAAAGCACAGTGTCATCAGCAAAAAACAACTGTGACAACTCCCACTTTGTATTTGATTCTTTATCTTTTAACCCCACACCTCTTGCCAAGACCCTCGCATTCACTTCTCTTACAACCCCATCTTTAAATATATTGAACAACCATGGTGACATCACACATCCTTGTCTAAGACCTACTTTTACTGGGAAATAATCTCCCTCTCTCCTACACACTCTAACCTGAGCCTCACTATCCTCATAAAAACTCTTCACTGCTTTCAGTAACCTACCTCCTATTCCATACACCTGCAACATCTGCCACATTGCTCCCCTATCTACCCTATCATACGCCTTTTCTAAATCCATAAATGCCACAAAAACCTCTTTACCCTTATCTAAATTCTGTTCACCTATATGTTTCACTTTAAACACTTGGTCTACACACCCACTACCTATCCTAAAGCCCCCTTGTTCATCTGCTCTCCTGCTCTCCGTCTTACTCTTAATTCTTTAAATAATAACTCTACTATACACTTTACCAGGTATACTCAACAGACTTATTCCCGTCCCCTTTGCCTTTATACGAAGGAACTATACACGCTCTCTGCCAATCCCTAGGTACCTTACCCTCTTCCATACATTTATTAAATAATAGCCTGCTTTAACATTTCTATCTTTATCTCATCAATCCCAGCTGCCTTACCCCCTTTCATTCTACCCACTGCCTCACGAACTTCCCCCACACTCACAACTGGCTCTTCCACACTCCTACAAGATGTTATTCCTCCTTGCCCTATACACGAAATCACAGCTTCCCTATCTTCATCAACATTTAACAACTCCTCAAAATATTCCCTCCATCTTCCCGATACCTCTAACTCTACATTTAATAACTCTCCTCTCCTATTTTTAACTGTCAAATCCATTTGTTCCCTAGGCTTCCTCATCTTATTAATCTCACTCCAAAACTTTTTCTTATTTTCAACAAAATTTGTTGATAACATCTCACCCACTCTCTCATTTGCTCTCTTTTTACACTGCTTCACTATTCTCTTAACCTCTCTTTTTCTCTGCATATACTCTTCCCTCCTTGCATCACTTCTACTTTGTAATAACCTCTCATATGCTAACTTTTTCTCTCTTACTACTCTCTTGACATCATCATTCCACCAACCGCTCTTCTTCCCTCCCGCACCCACTTTCCTGTAACCACAAACTTCTGCTGAACACTCTAAAACTACATTTTTAAACCTACCCCATACATCTTCGACCCCATTGCCTACACTCTTACTAGCCCACCTGTCCTCCAATAGTTGTTTATATCTTACCCTAACTGCCTCCTCTTTTATTTATAAACCTTCACCTCTCTCTTACTTACTGCTTCTATTTTCCTTGTATCCCATCTACCTTTTACTCCCACTGTAGCTACAACTAAAAAGTGATCTGATATATCTGTGGCCCCTCTATAAACATGTACATCCTGAAGTCTACTCAACAGTCTTTTATCTACCAATACATAGTCCAACAAACTACTGTCATTACGCCCTACATCATATCCTGTATACTTATTTATCCTCTTTTTCTTAAAATATGTATTAACTATAACTAAACCCCTTTCTTACACCTAGCACCCAAAACTTACCTACCACACCCTCTCTATATGTTTCTCTATATGTTTCTCCTACACGCTTATTATGACCCACTTTTCGCATTCGACCCTTATTTTAATCCACATAATCCTTGAATTTACACATTTATATTTCCTCTTGTCCTTCCATAACTGGTCCTTCAACATTATTGCTACCCTTTCCTTAGCTCTAACTCTCTCAGATACTCCTGACTTAATCCCATTTATTTCTCCCCACTGAAACTCGCCTACCCCCTTCAGCTTCGTTTCGCTTAGGGCCAGGACATCCAACTTCTTTTCATTCATAACATCAGCAATCATCTCTTTCTTATCATCCGCACTACATCCACTCACATTCAAACATCCCAGTTTTATAAAGTTTTCTTCTTCTCTTGTTTAGTAAATGTATACAACTCGTTATTGCAAATATGAAAAAATACTGAAGTGAATGTAGCAAATAAAACGCATCTTCAGAGAAATAGGAATAAGAGGCAAGAGAAGCACATTTTAAATGTGAAACACTGAGGTGACACTTCACTTAGAGAAGGTGACAACATCTCACACAAACTCGTCCTGCACAAACATTTGTCCATTAAATCATTCGTATGACAAAGAACACACTGTATTTTTATGAAAAATAATTTTACCTACTTAGATTTTGAACAATATTGTGGACCATCAAATTGCCAAGTATATAGATACTAGAATTTAAATTTGAAATACATTGTGCGTCATGCTTAACAAGAGATGATTCCACAATATATTGTTGAAGTGTAGATGTACAGGGAAGCAATTCTGTCGCATTAGTCCAATGTACACAATGGCCTGTGTCTCTCACATGAATGAACAAAGAAATGAACAAGAGTCTAGAAGGAAATAAATAAATAAATCTATTTTTTTTATATCAGTAAATCTTCATAGAAGATCCAAAAGTTTACATCATCTTTATTCTTGGATAGTTCTTCTAAAGACTTTATCAGAATCACTTTCTGAAACATTCTTCAATGACACTCCTGCTGGACATTCTAGCTAATCCACAAACACTCCTGCTGGAAATTCTAGCTAATCCACAAACATTCTTCAAAGAACACTCCTGCTGGACATTCTAGCTAATCCACAAACATTCTTCAATGAACACTCCTGCTGGACATTCTAGCTAATCCACAAACATTCTTTAATGAACACTCCTGCTGGACATTCTAGCCCAACCTGGCAAAAGAAAGAATTTCATTGCAACTTAAAAGTTTCAAATGTTCTTAAAGAGGGTTCACTAATTATTTATTAATTTATTAAAGAATCTCCCAACCTTGAATTAAGAGAAAATACCAAGATTCATATTACAATGAGGATTTATTACCACAAAAATTAGTGATCCACTTCTAGCATCTATTTAAAACACACTAAATATTAGTGACTTCGTTGCCTCGTAAAGTACTAATCCAACCATTCTCACCTGCTTAGAGATTTCATTACTCATGATCCATTCTACTTCAAATTACCAAATGAACTGATCAGTATTTATGAAAAGTGTATTAGAAACTAATTTCCAATACATAATACACTATAATCTAGTGTATTGTGGGATGGTCCGATGATCTAGTGACTGGTTCATCAGACCATTCCACAATTCTACTCTTACCAATTTTAATCTTTTTTTCATTTGGTTTAACACTCAATTATTCTTTTTTCTCTGTTTTACGCATTCACAAACTGGTTAACCAACGACCAATGGTTAGAAACACTGGTCATACACTCTAATTTAAATGGGTGACTTAAGAAAGCAAAAGGAATTTACGTATTTCAGACAATTCGTTTAGATTAATATAACATCTGACTCACGAAATCGTGATAACATTATTGCAAATAAACCACGAAACGGATTTGCTTGCAATCGTGGCAAGTGAATCATAAAACTGCAGTCCAGTGTGTAAGCCACTGGGGCAGCTGGCCACAATAAGAATCATCCAACTAAGTTAGGATGAATCTTATTGCAGCCATAGGTTAGCGTGGTCCCCAAATACAAATTTTTACTGATGAATCTGCCGCCATCGTGGCTGTTGGATGAATCTTATTGTAACCACCTGGCATAGTGGCTTAAGCACTGGCCTGGAGTTTTACGACTCATTCTTCATGGGTTCAAACCCATCCCGTTCCGTGGTTTAAATAACAACAGTGTTTGTTCCAATGGAATGCATCGTGGGAAGTTAAGAAATTTATTTTTGTGTTCGTCCAGGAGAGACTTGTGTAAACTTTGGAGATTTTTTTTTTTGAGCTGTAGAGGAAGCTGGTGGATGTTAGGTGGAGACGGGAGGAAGCTGGTGGATGTTAGGTTGAGACGGGAGGAAGCTGGTGGATGTTAGGTGGAGACGGGAGGAAGCTGGTGGATGTTAGGTTGAAACGGGAGGAAGCTGGTGGATGTTAGGTGGAGACGGAGGAAGCTGGTGGATGTTAGGTTGAAACGGGAGGAAGCTGGTGGATGTTAGGTGGAGACGGGAGGAAGCTGGTGGATGTAAGGTGGAGACGGGAGGAAGCTGGTGGATGTTAGGTGGAGACGGGAGGAAGCTGGTGGATGTTAGATGGAGACGGGAGGAAGCTGGTGGATGTTAGGTTGAAACGGGAGGAAGCTGGTGGATGTTAGGTGGAGACGGGAGGAAGCTGGTGGATGTTAGGTTGAAACGGGAGGAAGCTGGTGGATGTTAGGTGGAGACGGGAGGAAGCTGGTGGATGTAAGGTGGAGACGGGAGGAAGCTGGTGGATGTTAGGTGGAGACGGGAGGAAGCTGGTGGATGTTAGGTGGAGACGGGAGGAAGCTGGTGGATGTTAGGTTGAGACGGGAGGAAGCTGGTGGATGTTAGGTTGAGACGGGAGGAAGCTGGTGGATGTTAGGTGGAGACGTGAGGAAGCTGGTGGATGTTAGGTTGAGACGGGAGGAAGCTGGTGGATGTTAGGTGGAGACGGGAGGAAGCTGGTGGATGTAAGGTGGAGACGGGAGGAAGCTGGTGGATGTTAGGTGGAGACGGGAGGAAGCTGGTGGATGTTAGGTGGAGACGGGAGGAAGCTGGTGGATGTTAGGTTGAGACGGGAGGAAGCTGGTGGATGTTAGGTTGAGACGGGAGGAAGCTGGTGGATGTTAGGTGGAGACGTGAGGAAGCTGGTGGATGTTAGGTGGAGACGGGAGGAAGCTGGTGGATGTTAGGTTGAGACGGGTTTGGTGATGAAGACGAAGTGATATGTTAGATGAGGTACGGTATGGTGACGGTCAAAAAGACAGTGATGTTGTTGATAGAGCTTAGCGTGTACTTCAGGTTAGGGAAACCATTTTCAGTGAAGTCGTAAGTATATTCCAAAGTGTGTGTTTTTTGGTGTGTGTGTGTGTTTCGTGTGTGTGTATGCGTGTGTGTATGTGCGTGTGTGGTCTGTGTGTGTCTGTGTATGGTGTGTGCCTGTGTGTGATGAATGTGTGTGTGTTTGGTGTGTGTGTGTGTGCGTGTGGTCTATGTGTGTGTGTGGTGTTTGGTGTGTGTATGTGTGTGTATGTGTGTGTGTTTGGTGTGTGTGCGTATGTTTGGTGTGTATGTGTGTGGTGTGTGTGTATGTGTGCGCTTGGGTTTGTGGAGTGTTAGTTACCATTTTGTCCTAGGCACATGTCGATTAGACACTAGACCTGCGTGTGTGTGTGTGTTTATGTTAATGTATGTGTATGTGTGTGTATATGTGTGTGTATATATGTGTGTATGTATGTGTGTGTGTATGTATGTGTGTATGTATGTGTGTATGTATGTGTGTGTGTGTATATGTGTGTATGCATGTGTGTACTCACCTAGCTGTAGTTACAGGGTCGATTCACAGCTCCTGGCCGCGCCTCTTCACTGGCTGATACTTGGTCACTCTACTCACTCCATGAGCTTTATCATACCTCTCCTTAAAGTTATGAACTGATCCTGCCTCCATTACATCACTTCCCAGACTAATCCACTTCCTGACGACTGAAGAAATATTTCCTAACATCCCTGTGGTTCATCTGAGTTTTCAACTGTTGCTGTGTCCCATCTCTGGAACATCATGTCTCTGTCCACCTTGTCGATTCCTCTCAGTATTTTATTTGTCGTTATCATATCCTCCCTATCTCTCCTCTCTTCTAGTGTCGTCAGGTCGATTTCCCTTAACCTCTCCTCGTAGGACATATCCTTTAGCTCCGGAACTAGTCTTGTTGCAAACCTTTGCACTTTCTCTAGTTTTCTTACATGGTTGGCTAGGTAAAGGTTCCAAACTGGCGCTGCATACTCCAGTATGGGCCTAACGTACACAGTATACAGTGTCCTCAATGACTCCTTATTTAGATGTCGGAATGCTGTTCTTAGGTTTGCCAGGCACCCGTATGCTGCAAGAGTTATTTGGTTGATGTGCGACTCAGGAGATGTGCCCGGTGTTATACTCACCCAAGATCCTTTTCCTTGAGTGAGGTTTGTAGGCTCTGGCCCCCCTAGATTGTACTCCGTCTGTGGTCTTCTTTGCCCTTCCCCAATCTTCATGACTTTGCACTTGGTGGGGTTGAACTCCAGGACCCTCTGTAGTCCTGTCTGGTCCTCGTCCGATTGTATTCTTCTCATCAACTTCACATCATCTGCAAACAGGGACACTTCGGAGTCTATTCCTTCCGCCATGTCGTTCACAAATACCAGAAACAGCACCGGTCCTAGGACTGATCCCTGTGGCACCCCGATCGTTACACGCGCCCACTCTGACACCTCGCCACGTACCATGACTCGCTGTTGTCTTCCTGACAGGTATTCCCTGATCCATTGTAATGCATTCATTGTTATCCCTGCCTGGTCCTCCAGCTTTTGCACTAATGTCTTGTGTGGAACTGTGTCAAACGCCTTCTTACAGTCCAAGGAAATGCAATCTACCCACCCCTATCTCTCTGTCTTACTGCCGTCATCCTGTCATAGAACTCCAGTAGGTTTGTTACGCAGGATTTCCCGTCCCTGAAACAGTGCTGACTGTCGTTGATAAGCTCATTCCTTTCTAAGTGCTACACCACTTTTCTGATAATTTTTTCCATGACCTTGCATACTATACACGTCAGTGACACTGGTCTGTAGTTTAACGCTTCGTGTCTGTCTCCTTTTTTAAAAATTGGGACTTCATTTGCTGTCTTCCATACTTCCAGTAGTCGCACTGTTTCGATAGATGTGTTGAAAATAGTTGTTAGTGGTACACAAAGCGCCTCTGCTCCCTCTCTCAAGACCCATGGAGAGATGTTATCCGGCCCCATCACCTTTGAGGTATCTAGCTCGCTTAGCAGCCTCTTCACTTCCTCCTCAAGTGTCCAACACTTGATGATGTACCCCACCTCTCCTCCTTTCTGGAGGCCAAACCGTTTCCTCTGTAAACACTTCTTTGAATCTCATGTTGAGCTCCTCACATACTTCGTGGTCATTTTTGTGACCTGCCCTCCATCCTTCCTCACCCTGATTACCTGGTCCTTGACTGTTGTTTTCCTCCTGATGTGGCTGTACAACAGCTTTGGGACAGATTTGGCTTTCGCTGCTATGTCATTCTCGTATTGTCTTTAGGCCTTGTTTCTTACCTGTGCATATTCATTTCTGGATCTACGACTGCTCTCCTTATTCTCCTTGGTCCTTTGCCTTCTATACTTCTTCCATTCCCTAGCACACTTGGTTTTGGCCTCCCTGTACCTTTGGGTGAACCACGGGCTCATCCTAGCTTTTTCGTTTTTCCTGTTACCCTTGGATACATACCTCTTCTCAGCTTCCTTGCATATTGTTGTCACATATTCCATCATCTCGTTTACTGACTTCCCTGCCAGTTCTCTGTCCCACTGAACCCCGTTCAGGAAGTTCTTCATGCCCGCGTAGTCCCATTTCTTGTAGTTTGGCTTCGTTCCTCCAGCCCTGCCTGCTTCTCCTTCCACCTGTAACTCTACTATGTATTCGAAGCTCAGAACCACATGATCACTGGCCCCAAGAGGTCTTTCATTTGTGATGTCCTCAATATCTGCAATATTCAAGGTGAATACTAGGTCCAGTCTCGCTGGTTCGTCCTCTCCTCTCTCTCTGGTAGTGTCCCTTACGTGTTGGTACACGAGGTTTTCCAGTACCACCTCCATCATCTTAGCCCTCCATGTTTTTTGGCCTCCATGTGGCTCTAAGTTCTCCCAATCGATTTCCTTGTGGTTGAAGTCACCAATTATCAGTAGCTTTGCCCTGCTCGCATGAGCCCTTCTGGCCACCTCAACCAGTGTGTCAACCATCGCTCTATTACTCATTTCATACTCTTGCCTTGGTCTCCTGCTTTTCTGTGGTGGGTTATACATCACTGCAATTACTACCTTAGGACCTCCAGAATGAAGCATTCCCATTATGTAATCTCTTGCTTCTCCTCTCTCCAGCTCTTCAAAATCCCATCGGTGTTTGATCAGCAGTGCCACTCACCCACCCCCTCTGTTCCCTCTGTCTTTCCTCAGGATCTGATATCCCGTTGGAAAGTTGGCATCTGTTATCATCCCTGTGACCTTGGTTTCTGTGAGGGCTATGATGTCCGGTGATGCCTCTTTGACTCTCTCGTGCTACTCCTCCCACTTATTCATTATTCCATCAGCGTTGGTGTACCATATGTTCAGTTTCCTCTCCAACACTGTGTTTTGGGGGTCTTTGGGGTGGGGGCCTGGCAGTTTGCTGCTGGGTTCTACAGCATAGTGTGGGGTGGGGGCTGTGAGTGTGGGTTGTGATCTGTGTTGGGATAGAGTGTTTGGTTGTGAGGTTTTGGGGATGGTTCTGTGTGTGCTTGCTCTTGTTGCTCTGCCCTGCTCTGGTTGTCATCTGTCCTTGTCTCCCTTCCTAGCCCTTTTCGCTTTTGAGTCCTCTCCTTCAGCTGCTGTCATTCGGTTTTTGTTCTGTCTCGGTCTAGGAACACCCTCTTGTATCCCTATTATCTGAAAATTTACTATCTCAGACATGTCCTCTTCGCCTATTTCCTTGATGATGTTCTCAATCTCCTGTCTTTCTGCCTGCAGTCTTTCATTGTGTGTCCTTCCCTCGCTCTCCTGAAGCCCATGAATATACACTGACTTCGCCCTCTCCTCCTCCCATTGCCTTTCCCACTGTGTCTCTGGTTCCTGTTTGTATATGGCTCTTTTCTCCCTTATTTTTTCTTGTAACTCTTGGTGGCATGGTTGTGCCTCTGCATATCACCTATCCCCCTCTCCACCTTCACCCCCATCCCCACCACCTTCCCTGTTTCCAGCTGCTCTCCCCTTCATTCCTCGGCCCTGCTTGGTGGGCTGATAGGGCCTTAGTGTAAGTTATGTCTCCTTCCTTCCCTATGGGCCCCTCATTCAGTAGGGATGTACAGCTTCAGATGCTGTGTCTCCTCTGGTCAATACCCTGTAACTCGCTTTAGCCTATTTACCTCACATTCTAGGCCCCTTATCCTGGCTACTGCAGCTTCAACTTTTGGCTCCCATTTCGTCTTCTCCTCCTCCAATCTCTTTTCCAACTTCACAGAAAGCTCTGCCTCTCCTTTTCTACATATTTGCAGAAATCTCTCCTAGTTTGCTCTTCCACTCTTGTTCCATCCTTTTGCATTGCTCTTCCATCCATTCTTCCTTACGAGAACCATTCTCCTCTGACCGCTTGGGCCTTAGAGTTCCCCTCTGGGCTACCATATTTTTTTAATGGTTTATGTGCTGTAGTTGTGTGTTTGTGAGGGGGAAGAGAGGAGGGGAGAGGGACAGGGAGAGTGATGGAGGGGTGGGAAAAATAGTGTGTGTGTGTGTGTGTGTGATTTTTGGAGATCATCGAATGAGTGTGTAATGACTTTTAGAATAATGTTTTCAAGGCAATGAAATGAAATGTGAAATATTTCCTATTTCCAGGGTAATTAAAAGGACTGTGAAACCTTTTCATGATAATGAAATAGCAGTGTAATGACTTCTCAAGGTATTGAAATGAATGTGTAATGATATTCAGGACAATGAAATGCAGTGTATTATGTTTTCAGGGTAATGGAAAAAGAATGAGAATTGTTTTCATGGTAATGAATGCGTAATGAATGTATAATGATTTTTCAGTGTATTGAAATGAACGTGTGATGAATGTTGGAGATTCTCTCGAATAAAACGAAAAATGTAAACACTTAGTCAAGGTAAATCATCCCTTGACATATTGTATTTTTCTGAATGAAGGGAACGTGTCACTGGTGTATGTGTTTGTATAAAGCAGTTAAGGGAGAAGAATATAAAGTTTGAGGATCGTGAGTGTCGATACATTCTGTGTGAGGACTGTTATGAACATAAAAAATATTTAGTAAGAAATGTTTTTAACATATAAGTTATTGTAAAGTGAAAAAATGAGATTAAGAGAAATGTTGGATGAAATATGTAATTTGTATAATTACAACACGAGTGTAAGAGTGGTGCCTATGCTAATCTCTCTATGGTGTATAAATATACCTTGTTTGATGCATCTTATTGTAGCCATCTGGCCAAGTGGTTAACACATCAGTCTGGAGTTTTAATACTCACCCACAGTGAGTTCAATCCCCGCCCGTACCGTGAATAAAAAGGCTGTAAAGGTTTGTCTAGAAGTAAGACATCTTACCTGGGAGGTTTTTATAGAATTTGTGAATTCATTTAAGAGTGTGGGGAGACGTAAATTTAACCTTAATACGTATGAGAAAGTAGTGAGGTGGAAGCAGACAGAAGAAGAGAATAATTGTAATGTAAAAGAAGTGGGGAAACAGTAGACTGAGGAAGTTATGGAAAGTTTTGTTGGAACAGAAATCTGATGTGAAGAGTGAGTGGTAAACCATACGGAAAAAAGAATAAAAATTGAGATATTGAATCCTTATATTAATGTTAATACAATTTGGGACACGAATATAAATTGTAGAATAATCGGATGATCTAGCGTATTATGTATTGAAATATTAGTATCTAATACACTTTTTACAGACATTGATCACTTCATTAAGTAATTTGATGTAGAATGGATCATGAGTAATGAAATCTCTGAGGGGCTGAGAATGGTTGGATTCGTATTTTAAGAAGCATTGAAATCACTAATATTTAGAGTGGTTTCTAATAGATGCTTGTTGTGGATCACTACTTTTTAGGGTAATGAAATCTCACTAATTCGAGGCTTGGATATTCGTTTTAAAAATTTGATAAAAAGTTACTGAATCCCCTTTAAGGAGATTTGGGAATTTTAAGTCATTATAAAATTCTTTCTTTTGCCAGGATGGGACGTTTGTGGATTAGATAGAATGTCCAGCTGGAGTGTGTGTTGTAGAATGTCCAGCTGGAGTGTGTGTTGTAGAATGTCCAGCTGGAGTGTGTGTTGTAGAATGTCCAGCTGGAGTGTGTGTTGTAGAATGTCCAGCTGGAGTGTGTGTTGTAGAATGTCCAGCTGGAGTGTGTATTGAAGAATGTTTCAAACAGAGACTATCCGAGAATAAAAAGAATGTAAGCTTTATTACTATTCTGCGAAGAGTTAATGAATCAAAATTTACGATTTTATGGATCCTCTATAAAGGTTTAATGAAATAAAGAACATTTACTGAATAAAAATTGAGATATAATTAGTTTTTTCCTTGTAGAAAATTCAGTGTTTGATGTAGAAACACAGTGTTTCATGAAAACTTGTTTAAACAATAATTCCATATTCATCTTTAAGATTATGTTTATTCTCAGTTACCTCGTTGCAATACTTAAGTTAAATTTCTAGTCAGTTTCTTAGGAAGAGTAAAGATTACCAAATAAAGAAAATATCATTTAAATAAAATTATTGTTATTATAATCAAATAGAAGCGCTAAACCACAGGGGTTATACAGCGCATTTAAATAAAAACTGTGCGAGTAAGTAAAGAATTCCAAAACTTCATGTGGCTTTACTATGTAGAATTATATTTCATAATAGGTGTTAGTCGACTGGTGTGGGTCGCATCCTGGGACAATACTGACCTAATTTGCCCGAAATGTTCAGCATAACAAGGGGCTTTGTATACAGTAGAGTCATTGATGTCAGCTATGGTCTGTATAACTTGTACATGTACTTGTAGTAAATAAAGATATATTATTATTATTATTAATTATTACTTTTTTGAGTTATTTCTAATCACTTTTATTCATTTAATGAAGAAATAATTTTTCGGGGATTTTTGACTATCTCGTTCCAAATGTTTAACTTGCATCCGGGATCTTGGGCAGAATAAAGATAAGTTGAAACATCTACTAAGTTTTTTGGAAAGAATAAAGATTACCAAGTTAAAAAACGATCCGAGGTGTTGGAAAAGGTAATACCAGGTGAGGACCTTCTTGATCCAAGGAAAGAAAGCTAAGTTGATCATGACCCGCAAGCTGGGTGAGAGAGGTGTGGGTGAGAGACGTGTGGGTGAGAGACGTGTGGGTGAGAGACGTGTGGGTGAGAGACGTGTGGGTGAGAGACGTGTGGGTAAGAGACGTGTGGGTGAGAGACGGGGGGGTGAGAGACGTGTGGGTGAGAGACGTGTGCGTGAGAGACGTGTGGGTGAGAGACCTGTGGGTGAGAGACATGTGGGTGAGAGACATGTGGGTGAGAGACGTGTGGGTGAGAGACATGTGGGTGAGAGACGTGTGGGTGAGAGACCTGTGGGTGAGAGACATGTGGGTGAGAGACCTGTGGGTGAGAGACCTGTGGGTGAGAGACATGTGGGTGAGAGACATGTGGGTGAGAGACGTGTGGGTGAGATACGTGTGGGTGAGAGACATGTGGTTGAGAGACATGTGGGTGGGAGAAGTGTGGATGAGAGATGTGTAGATAAGAGACGTGTGATTGAGAGACGTGTGGGTGAGACATGTGGGTGAGAGACGTGTAGGTGAGAGACGTGTGGGTGAGAGATGTGTGGGTGAGAGACGTGTGGATAAGAGACGTGTGGATAAAAGACGTGTGGGTGAGAAACGTGTGGGTGAGAGACGTGTGGGTGAGAGACGTGTGGGTGAGTGACATGTGGGTGGGAGAAGTGTGGATGAGAGATGTGTAGATAAAAGACGTGTGATTGAGAGACGTGTGGGTGAGAGACGTGTAGGTGAGAGACGTGTGGGTGAGAGATGTGTGGGTGAGAGACGTGTGGATAAGAGAAGTGTGGGTGAGAAACGTGTGGGTGAGAGACGTGTGGGTGAGAGACGTGTGGGTGAGAGACGTGTGGGTGAGAGACGTGTGGGTGAGAGACGTGTGGGTGAGAGACGTGTGGGTGAGAGACGTGTGGGTGAGAGACGTGTGGGGGGAACTTGACCGGAGGCGATGAAGCATGAGGCGGGTTTGATCGGAGGAGATGGAGTATGGTCTTGGGTGCGGTATAGGGTGAGATCTTGATCCGGGGGGACTGGAGTATGGGAAGAGGCATGGAATGTGAGAAGGGGTGGATAGGGGAAGGTGATCTTGATCCAAAGTGAAGGAGCAGGAGGGTGCTCTTGATCCGAGGAGATGAAGCTGGGTTGGTCTAGGAGCTGGAGGATGAGGAGAGGGAGAAGCTGTAGAGGAGCTTAAGTCGTAGGAGAAGGGATCTTGATCCGAGACGTTGGAGCTAGGTTGGTCATGAGTTATGTAGAGGGGGAAAGGGGTGCAGGGATCTTGATCCGAGAAATTGAACCTTAGTTTTGGGTGGGGGATCAGGGCCCAGGAGCTGGAGCATGGGTGGTCTTAGGTGGTATGAAAGAAGTAAATTAATCATGGTCCAAGAGCTCTAGCACGGGCGAGTCCGGATGCGAGTGGTGTGGGATCTTGTTGCGCCCCTTGAACTGGGCCCCAATGTATATAATGTATATTTCCATTTTCTATAATTTTATATTGCGAATATTCTCGATTATAGCTAAATCGTTAATATTTTGCTTTATATTATTATTAGACTATTATTTAACTTAGCTATATTTATTAGGTAGGATGTAATATTTTATGTTGTGCTCGAGAGTGTAGTAACTGCCTTGGTGTTGGCAAACGACTGTTAAGCTGCCGGCGTCTCGTTGCGGAGGGGAGTCAGTCTCTGGACACACCTGAGCTGGGTGGTTGTTCCTTTATCATCTCTCTCTCTGGCCTGCTGCCCTTCGTCGAGTCAACTCCTCACTCTTGTTGTTCTCGACATTAGACTCTGTTGGGTAGAGTATGTATTTGTTGGTGAGGCGAATCATACTTCTCAGAACTCTGTTCACAGAGAATAGACTAGACAGTGATTATTCGACGTTTTTCTGGGTTGTGTGTCACCTTGACACTCTTTGATAACTCAGGTCTCAAGCTATAGCTCTGGACCTACTTCGATAAGGCATCTGTGCACCGCCACAGTTTGGGATTGTTTATGCTGAACCTAGTTTCAGTAGAAAGGGAGTTTTGGGACTGTTTTGGAGGATCTACTGATGGTCCCCAGTTAGGGTCGATTTTCTATCTCCTTGTTCCTGATGCTGTGTTGCTGTTGCCTGTTATAGTGCTGTTCTGCGAAGTGGTCATTTTACTAGACAATCAAGCTGTTCTGGTTGTCAATTTGTTAGTACAGCTAGCTTATGAGAAGTTGTTCTGTCGTACACTGGTTGAGTCGAGTCATAGTTACCGGGAGCACACTCGTACACACATTTATTATTATTTATATATATTATTGTTATTACTGACATTGTACCCCATGGTACTTCTGAGTCATTTATATATATGTGCCCTCAGCACAGACTTATTGTATATGAGAGCAGTGTAGGAGCTACCCTCCTAATTATCCTAATTGATATCGTAATATCTTTATATTTGATTTACTTTGCTACCCTAGATATTCTCACTTTGTTAATAAATCTTTTAAATCATTTACTTTGGTTAGTACCCTATCAGTTGCAATCCCCTTAATCTATATAATAAGTCGGATAACTGAACCAGGATACTGACTTTGTTGCAAAAGCCCAGTAACAGGCTGGATGCTAGAAGGGCTTTCCTTTCTAGTGTTCACTGGAGATATCTATTGTTAATAGATATCGTGTCATTTTGTAACAGATCTTGATCCAAGAGTTTGGAGCTAAGGTGGTTTTGGTCCAGGAGTCGGAGTACGGGTAAGACTGTGGATGGTGTGAGGTATGAGTGATGGCATTGGCAATCTTGATCCGAGGAAATAGAGCAAGGTATAAGGTGGGGTGGAGAGAGGGAGAGGGATGGTGAAGGTAATGGGTGGGGGAGGAGGAGATTTTGTTCCGTGGAGATGGAGTGGGGCAGGTTCATGAACATAAATGCTCTTGGTCCAGCAGCTAGAGCATGGCAGGAAAAGCTTCCTACTTTGTGATAATGCTCTATTCTTTTCTCAAGGGAAAAAATAGGAAAGGAGTGTCAGGAACTACACAGTGCTGTCACAGACCCAACCTGGCACCTCAACCCATGCATCCACCACACCCTGGCACCTCAACCCATGCATCCACCACACCCTGGCATCTCAACCCGTGCATCCACCACATCCTGGCACCTCAACCAATGCATCCACCACACCCTGGCACCTCAACGCATGCATCCACCACACCCTGGCACCTCAACCCATGCATCCACCACACCCTGGCACCTCAACCGCATCCACCACACCCTGGCATCTCAACCCATGCATCCACCACACCCTGGCATCTCAACCCATGCATCCACCACACTCTGGCATCTCAACCCATGCATCCACCACACCCTGGCACCTCAACCCATGCATCCACCACACCATGGCACCTCAACCCATGCATCCACCAAACCCTGGCATCTCAACCCATGCATCCACCACACCCTGGCATCTCAACCCATGCATCCACCACACTCTGGCATCTCAACGCATGAATCCACCACACCCTGGCACCTCAACCCATGCATCCACCACACCCTGGCACCTCAACCCATGCATCCACCACACCCTGGCATCTCAACCCATGCATCCACCACACCCTGGCATCTCAACCCATGCATCCACCACACTCTGGCATCTCAACCCATGCATCCACCACACCCTGGCACCTCAACCCATGCATCCACCACACCATGGCACCTCAACCCATGCATCCACCACACCCTGGCACCTCATCCCATGCATCCACAACACCCTGGCATCTCAACCCATGCATCCACCACACCCTGGCATCTTAACCCATGCATCCACCACACCCTGGCACCTCAACCCATGCGTCCACCACACCTTGGCATCTCAGCCAATGCATCCACCACAACCTGGCATCTCAACCCATAAATCCACCACACCCTGGCACCTGAACCCATGCATCCACCACACCCTGGCATCTCAACCCATGCATCCACCACACCCTGGCACCTCAACCCATGCATCCACCACACCCTGGCACCTCAACCCATGCATCCACCACAAACTGGCATCTCAACCCATGCATCCACCACACCCTGGCACCTCAACCCATGCATCCACCACACCCTGGCATCTCAACCCATGCATCCACCACACCCTGGCATCTCAACCCATGCATCCACCACACCCTGGCATCTCAACCCATGCATCCACCACACTCTGGCATCTCAACGCATGAATCCACCACACCCTGGCACCTCAACCCTTGCATCCACCACACCCTGGCACCTCAACCCATGCATCCACCACACCCTGGCATCTCAACCCATGCATCCATGACAACCTGCATCTCAACCCATGCATCCACCACACCCTGGCACCTGAACCCATGCATCCACCACACCCTGGCATCTCTACCCATGCATCCACCACACCCTGGCACCTCAACCTATGCATCCAATACACCCTGGCATCTCAACCCGTGCATCCACCACACCCTGGCACCTCAACCCATGCATCCACTACACCCTGGCACCTCAACCCATGCATCCACCACACCCTGGTGGATGCATCCACAACACTCTGGCATCTCAGCCTATGCATCCACCACAACCTGGCATCTCAACCCATGCATCCACCACACCCTGGCATCTCAACCCATGCATCCACAACACTCTGGCATCTCAGCCTATGCATCCACTACAACTTGGCATCTCAACCCATGCATCCACAACACTCTGGCATCTCAGCCTATGCATCCACCACACCCTGGCACCTCAACCCATGCATCCACAACACACTGGCATCTCAACCCATGCATCCACCACACCCGGGCACCTCAACTCATGCATCCACCACACCCTGGTGGATGCATCCACAACACCTCTGGCATCTCAGCCTATGCATCCACCACACCTGGCATCTCAACCCATGCATCCACCACACCCTGGCATCTCAACCCATGCATCCACAACACTCTGGCATCTCAGCCTATGCATCCACCACACCTTGGCATCTCAACCCATGCATCCACAACACTCTGGCATCTCAGCCTATGCATCCACCACACCCTGGCACCTCAACCCATGCATCCACCACACCCTGGTGGATGCATCCACAACACTCTGGCATCTCAGCCTATGCATCCACCACACTCTGGCATCTCAACCCATGCATCCACCACACCCTGGTGGATGCATCCACAACACTCTGGCAGCTCAGCCTATGCATCCACCACACCCTGGCACCACAACCCATGCATCCACCACACCCTGGAACCTCAACGCATGCATCTACCACACCCTGGCACCTCAACCCATGCATCCACCACACCCTGGCACCTTAACCCATGCATCCACCACACCCTGGCATCTCAACCCATGCATCCACCACACCCTGGCATCTCAACCCATGCATCCACCACACTCTGGCATCTCAACGCATGCATCCACCACACCCTGGCACCTAACCCATGCATCCACCACACCCTGGCACCTCAACCCATGCATCCACAACACCCTGGCATATCAACCCATGCATCCACTACACCCTGCATCTCAACCCATGCATCCACCACACCCTCACCTCAACCCATGCATCCACCACACCCTGGCATCTCAGCCTATGCATCCACCACAACCTGGCATCTCAACCCATGCATCCACCACACCCTGGCACCTAACCCATGCATCCACCACACCCTGGCATCTCAACCCATGCATCCACCACACCCTGGCATCTCAACCCATGCATCCACCACACTCTGGCATCTCAACGCATGCATCCACCACACCCTGGCACCTTAACCCATGCATCCACCACACCCTGGCACCTCAACCCATGCATCCACAACACCCTGGCATATCAACCCATGCATCCACTACACCCTGGCATCTCAACCCATGCATCCACCACACCCTGGCACCTCAACCCATGCATCCACCACACCCTGGCATCTCAGCCTATGCATCCACCACAACCTGGCATCTCAACCCATGCATCCACCACACCCTGGCACCTGAACCCATGCATCCACCACACCCTGGCATCTCAACCCATGCATCCACAACACCTGGCATCTCAACGCATGCATCCACCACACCCTGGCACCTCAACCCATGCATCCACAACACCCTGGCACCTCAACCCATGCATCCACCACACCCTGGCATCTCAACCCATGCATCCACCACACTCTGGCATCTCAACGCATGCATCCACCACACCCTGGCACCTAACCCATGCATCCACCACACCCTGGCACCTCAACCCATGCATCCACAACACCCTGGCATATCAACCCAAGCATCCACTACACCCTGGCATCTCATCCCATGCATCCACCACACCCTGGCACCTCAACCCATGCATCCACCACACCCTGGCATCTCAACCCTGCATCCACCACACCCTGGTACCTCAACCCATGCATCCACCACACCCTGGCATCTCAACCCATGCATCCACCACACCCTGGCATCTCAACCCATGCATCCACAACACTCTGGTATCTCAACGCATGCATCCACCACACCCTGGCACCTCAACCCATGCATCCACAACACCCTGGCACCTCAACCCATGCATCCACAACACCCTGGCATCTCAACCCATGCATGCACCACACCCTGGCATCTCAACCCATGCATCCACCACACCCTGGCACCTCAACCCATGCATCCACCACACCCTGGCATCTCAGCCTATGCATCCACTACAACCTGGCATCTCAACCCATGCATTCACCACACCCTGGCACCTGAACCCATGCATCCACAACACTTGGCATCTCAACCCATGCATCCACCACACCCTGGCACCTCAACCCATGCATCCACCACACCCTGGCATCTCAACCCATGCATCCACCACACCTTGCACCTCAACCCATGCATCCACCACACCCGGGCACCTCAACCCATGCATCCACCACACCTGGTGGATGCATCCACAACACTCTGGCATCTCAGCCTATGCATCCACCACAACCTGGCATCTCAACCCATGCATCCACCACAGCCTGGCATCTCAACCCATGCATCCACAACACTCTGGCATCTCAGCCTATGCATCCACCACAACTTGGCATCTCAACCCATTCATCCACAACACTCTGGCATCTCAGCCTATGCATCCACCACACCCTGGCACCTCAACCCATGCATAAACCACACCCTGGTGGATGCATCCACAACACTCTGTCATCTCAGCCTATGCATCCACCACACTCTGGCATCTCAACCTATGCATCCACCACACTCTGGCATCTCAACCCATGCATCCACCACAACCTGGCATCTCAACCCATGCATCCACCACACCCTGGCATCTCAACCCATGCATCCACCACACCCTGGCATTTCAACCCATGCATCTACCACACCCTGGCACCTCAACCCATGCATCCACCACACCCTGGCATCTCAACCCATGCATCCACCACACCCTGGCATCTCAGCCAATGCATCCACCACACCCTGGCAGCTCAACCCATGCATCCACCACACCCTGGCATCTCAACTCATGCATCCACCACACCCTGGCATCTCAACCCATGCATCTACCACACCCTGGCATCTCAACCCATGCATCCACCACACCCTGGCAGGTCAACCCATGCATCCACCACACCCTGGCATCTCAACTCATGCATCCACCACACCCTGGCATCTCAACCCATGCATCCACCACACCCTGGCATCTCATCCCATGCATCCACCACACCCTGGCATCTCAACCCATGCATCCACCACACCCTGGCATCTCAACCCATGCATCCACCACACCCTGGCATCTCAACCCATGCATCCACCACACCCTGGCATCTCAACCCATGCATCCACCACACCCTGGCATCTCAACCCATGCATGGCGTTTTAGCTATTCAGCTGTACACTACTCATGTACTTGTATACATCATTTCTGGCATTTTGTATGTTTTGAAATTATCCTCGTATTCTTATGTCTATGTCACCTGCAACATTTTGTGCAATGAAACTATTCCAACTCTATGTGTGAAAGTAATAGAGCATTAAATTTAGAATCATAATAAAGCAATAAGAACTAGTAATTGATTTTTAGAAGGTCACGGGGCTAGTAATAATTCTAAAGAGAACTGAGATACTGCTTCTGACTAAATTGAAGTCCATGGTATTGAGTTAAAAGTCGAACTGATATCAATTGAGAAGCTTTAGGATAGTCTACAGTGCCCTCAGTGCATTTGCTAAAGTAAAGCTAAGTCACACCTTCACTTCCGGATTAAGTCGAAATGTTATGTTATATATCATACCTCAGTACCACGCCCATTGTAGCTGGACATGAATTGCAGAAGATAAGGCAGATGCACGTCAATTGCATGAAGGGCCTGATCTGAGAAGTTAACCTATAATGTACACACCATTGTGCACACCCATCCATGAATGGTAATCTGGGCAAGCAGCAAAAGGTGCTAGGAAGAACGCTGGTCAAATGCACAGCTGTCCAAAACTATCCGTTATTAGTGACCCTTATTGCATAACGTGAAGTCTGGTGATCTTTTGAAGCACTGTTCTTTAAGAACGAGGACGATTTACTTTACTAGATAAGGATTCAGTTTGTAAAGCCTTGGCTCATATTGTACAATGAATAACTGCTCACACCCTTCCACAACACCGCAGCGTTCAGTTGCTTTTACATTCCTGTCAATAAATGTTTTAAACAACCATGGTGAAATCACACATTGCTGTCTAAGGAGTAACCTAAGCATCGCTATTCATATAAAAACTCTTAACTGTTTTGAGTAACCTACCACCTATTCCATATATTTGCAACGTCTGCCAAATTGCTTCCCTTTCCACCCGATCATACCCCTTTTCTAAATTCACAAATGCAGTGAAAAAGGTTCTTATCTTTTTCTAAGTAGTGTGTACTGTTATGTTGTACGTAAACACTTACTCTACATATCCCCTATCCTTCCTAAAACCATGTTCATCCACAATCCTACTCTCTGTATATTCCACAATTCTTTCAATAATAACTTTGCCAATCCTTAGGTACCTATTTTCCTTTCGTGGATGTATTGAACAAATGCACCAACCACTCCAAATCATTTCCCCGTCTGCTTTCATCATTTCTGTCTTATCCCCATCTATTCCAGCTTCTTTACTCACTTTCATTCTACTCACTGCCTTACGCACCTCCCTGATTCTCTCTTCCGGTTCTTTCTCACTCCTCAAAGGTGCATACCCAGTGCAAGGAATCACTGCCTCTCTCTCCCTCTCTCTCCTCATCAACATTCAATATTTCCTCAAATGTTGGAAAAAGCTCATCCATTCTTTCATTGGCTTTCCTTTTACACTCCCTCACCAAGCTTTTAACCTTATTTTTATTCACCATATACTCCACTATTCACATTTTAAAATCCTTTTCATATTCCATATTTTGCTTCCTTACCACCTCTTCTTTACATCGTCATTCTACCAATCACTCCTCTCCCTTCTACACCTACTCTACTCTAACCACAAACTTATGCCGCACACTAACACTGCATTCTTAAATCGACCCTCCTGGCCACCTTTAAACTCTCTAGGCCACATTTCTCCCAATAATATCGGATATGTTACCCTTACTATCTCCTTTAATTTATTAACCTTCACTCATCTCTTACCCACTGAAGACAATCTCCTTCTACCTCTTCCTCCTCCCTCTCTGCTTCTACCATCAAATAATGATCCAGAGTATCTGTCGCCCCTCTAACTTTCCTTTGGGAACTGGATCCTGGATTACATTCCTTGTGGAAGGTGGAATTTACCATAAGAAACCCAGTCAGGGTTTCATCACTCAGCATTGTGAAACACCACTGATGTGGTTACTGATCAGCTGAATAGATTGTCACCCGCTGGATTACTGCCTCCCTTATTACCCTGGCTATATTCACCCTTCACCTACTCCCTGAGAATAATCCCCCAGTTGCTCAATTAGTTTGACCTCACCCAACCTCGGGTGTTATTATGAGGATCACCAGCTGCCTCACCTACAGAGCCCCTGAGTTGTCAACCAACACCTCATCACCTGCTAAAAGTCACCCATCACCTACCCAATACTGATCACCCACTGTTATAGAGGGCTGATATACCCGGTGTCACCCGTTGATTCCTCTTCCTGCTGTCATTCAGCTTCTGTGTCGGCCTATGATCTGTTATAGTGGCTGCTGATTCACCCGCTGTCACCACGGGCTGACTAACCCGCTGTCACCACGGGCTGACTCACTGCCTTGCTGTAACCCGCCTGTCATTACCCACAAACTGAATCACTCTCAGTCATCCACTGGCTGGTCACCTCATCCATTGCTTGTGTATTACCCAGACGCTACTCACTATCACCCACTATGTATCCCTCAGTTGTCATGCTGGTTGACCTACAATTATTTTGCCATAACATACTGCTATTCAACTACATGCTGCCGCTGACGTGCTTACGCCTCTGCTCACCATCATCTCTGTGATGCTGCTGTCTGTGAAGATGCTAAAAGCTGTGTTGTGTTGGAGAATTAGGAATTAAGCTAGCTGCCCATGAGAAACTCTCCTTCAACAGGTTGCAATTAGGTATCCACGGGGTGGACTTAAGTTGTAGTTCCCAACTACCTTACTGGATGCCAGCTTGTCGGAGGGTGCTGCTGCCAATGGCTCTGGTTGTGTAGTGAGCCGGTTATTAAAGAGCCAACATCCTGTTGCCACTGGCTCAGTTAACCACCTGTCTACTGATGTCCTGAATGTGAGTATGAGAATAGGTGTGCCATGGAAGCTGTGAGGATGTGCAATCAGACACTTGGATCACAGCTGCTGGTTACTAATTCAACAATGTCACAAATGAACTGGTTATAAAATAATCCTATTGGAACCCTCCTAGCAAAATGATTACAGAGCTCCCTGTTACCCGCATGGATCGCGGTATGAGCCTCTATGTCTTCTCTCTCCATATATGGAGTATATGGAGAGAGAGTCCTTCAGTCAGCAGTCCTTCAGCCAGGAAAGTGAAGTCATTATGGAGTCTTTCAGCCAGGGAAAGTGAAATATCTTGTAGGAGTCCAGAGACCCTTCCTAGAACCCAGGTGAGCACTAGTCTTCTCCTACCACCCCATATATATATATATATATATATATATATATATATATATATATATATATATATATATATATATATATATATATATATATATATATATATATGTCGTGCCGATTAGGTAAAACTTGCTATTTTGGCTTAAATAGCAACGCTCACCTTGCCATATAAGACAAGTGAAAATTTGTGTATGCAATAATTTCGCCAAATCATTCTGAACATAACGAAAAAAATATATTTCATTGTGTTTGTGTATTATTAAATTATTGTTAACGTATCTAAAATATATTTAGTTGGGTTAGCTAAATTAAATTGCGCTTGTTGTAATAAGGTTAGGTAGGTTTTCAAAGTTTTCTTGGTACAAAATTATAAATTCTTACATTAACATAAATGAAAATAATATATCTTTAAACGTATAAGAAAAATTTTAGAAAGGACTTAATTTTAGATGAGTTCTTGCTAATTGACCAGTTTTACCTAATCGGCACGACATATATATATATATATATATATATATATATATATATATATATATATATATATATATATATATATATATATATATATATATATATATATATATATGTCGTGCCGATTAGGTAAAACTTGCGATTTTGGCTTAAATAACAACGCTCACCTTGCCATATAAGACAAGTGAAAATTTGTGTATGCAATAATTTCGCCAAAATCATTCTGAACATAACGAAAAAATATATTTCATTGTGTTTGTTTATTATTAAATTAATGTTAACGTATCTAAAATATATTTAGTTGAGTTAGGCTAAATTAAATTGCGATTGTTGTAATAAGGTTAGGTAGGTTTTCAAAGTTTCTCTTGGTACAAAATTATAAATTCTTACATTAACATAAATGGAAAAAATATATCTTTAAACGCATAAGAGAAAATTTTAGAAAGGACTTAATTTTAGATGAGTTCTTGCTAATTGACCAGTTTTACCTAATCGGCACGACATATATATATATATATATATATATATGTCGTGCCGATTAGGTAAAACTTGCTTTTTTGGCTTAAATAGCAACGCTCTTCTTGCTATATAAGACAAGCGAAATTTTGTACACGAGGTGAGAGATACATGTCTAGTACATATTGTTACATGTTTGTCACTGATTATAATGCGAAAATCTCATCCAGCTCTTCTGAGCTGGGGCGCGTGACCAAAATACAGCATGCATTACCCCTCTGAACAGCAGCGCTGAGTCGCTGGAACAGAAAACTAGCTGCCCTGGGATCCCTAGTTATCCTGTTGAGTCTTTTGCCCAGCTCCTTGAGGAACTTAGATGCACTCTTTCCCCATGAGCCAAGGGTCTCCGAGGCTATGGGAACAAACATATAATGATGGGCAAGTTCTCCATATTTTCTCGACTTTTGGGACTCCCTGAAGGTGGCAGCTGGCCCTCCTTCCTCCCTGGTGTATTGGAGATAGGTATCAGCCAAGGTAGATGCACATGTGTAGTCCCACACCACCTGCTTGCCGTCTGTCCAGGCTTGAAGGGTGATACCATCTGGACGCTTTTGGCTGCCATCAGATCTGCATATATATATATATATATATATATATATATATATATATATATATATATATATATATATATATATATATATATATATATATATATATATATATATATCTTTAAACGTATAAGAGAAAATTTTAGAAAGGACTTAATTTTAGATGAGTTCTTGCTAATTGACCAGTTTTACCTAATCGGCACGACATATAATATATATATATATATATATATATATATATATATATATATATATATATATATATATATATATATATATATATATATATATATATATATATATATAATGTCGTGCCGATTAGGTAAAACGTCAATTAGCAAGAACTCATCTAAAATTAAGTCCTTTCTAAAATTTTCTCTTATACGTTTAAAGATATATTTTTTCATTTATGTTAATGTAAGAATTTATAATTTTGTACCAAGAGAAACTTTGAAAACCTACCTAACCTTATTACAACAAGCGCAATTTAATTTAGCCTAACCCAACTAAATATATTTTAGATACGTTAACATTAATTTAATAATCAACAAACACAAAGAAATATATTTTTTTCGTTATGTTCAGAATGATTTTGGCGAAATTATTGCATACACAAATTTTCACTTGTCTTATATGGCAAGGTGAGCGTTGCTATTTAAGCCAAAATCGCAAGTTTTACCTAATCGTCTGAATGTGCGTGGATGTAGTGCGGATGATAAGAAAGAGATGATTGCCGATGTTATGAATGAAAGAAGTTGGATGTCCTGGCCCTAAGCGAAACAAAGCTGAAGGGGAGGCGAGTTTCAGTGGGGAGAAATAAATGGGATTAAGTCAGGAGTATCTGAGAGAGTTAGAGCTAAGGAAGGGGTAGCAATAATGTTGAAGGATCAGTTATGGAAGGAAAAGGGAATATAAATGTGTAAATTCAAGGATTATGTGGATTAAAATAAGGGTCGGATGCGAAAAGTGGGTCATAATAAGCGTGTATGCACCTGGAGAAGAGAGGAGGTAGAGGAGAGAGAGATTTTGGGAAATGTTAAGCGAATGTATAGGAACTTTTGAACCAAATGAGAGAGTAATTGTGGTAGGGACCTAAATGCTAAAGTGGGAGAAACATGCAGAGAGGGTGTAGTAGGTAAGTTTGGGGTGCCAGGGGTAAATGATAATGGGAGCCCTTTGATTGAACTTTGTATAGAAAGGGGTTTAGTTATAGGTAATCATATTTTAAGAAAAAGAGGATAAATAAGTATACAAGATATGATGTAGGGCGTAATGACAGTAGTTTGTTGGACTATGTATTGGTAGATAAAAGACTGTTGAGTAGACTTCAGGATGTACATGTTTATAGAGGGCTACAGATATATCAGATCACTTTTAGTTATAGCTACAGTGGGAGTAAAAGGTAGATGGGATACAAGGAAAATAGAATCAGTAAGTAAAAGAGAGGTGAAGGTTTATAAACTAAAAGAGGAGGCAGTTAGGGTAAGATATAAACAACTATTGGAGGATAGATGGGCTAGTGAGAGTGTAGGCAATGGGTCGAAAATGAATGGGGTAGATTTAAAAATGTAGTGTTAGAGTGTTCAGTAGAAGTTTGTGGTTACAGGCGAGTGGGCGCGGAGGGAAGAGGAGCGATTGGTGGAATGATGATGTAAAGAGAATAGTAAGGGAGAAAAAGTTAGCAT